>DVZL01004462.1:0-12880 GCA_018236625.1 Lasaia peninsularis | reverse complement strand
AAGGTAGTCGAGTAGAGGTGTAACAGTAACGAGAAAATGCAAACCCGGTATATATTCGTTACTATAAAAATGAGTACTCGTTACTATCGTATTGTTACGTTACTCGTTACTTTTTATACCCTCATTGGCTTAGTATAACTAGAGGTGGCAGAAATTAGTTGGCAAGAGGTGTAATAAAATCGTAGTCAGAAAAGCGAGAAGCTTTTTTTTATCTCTTTTACACTTCGTAATTCAATTGGCAAATGGTATAAAATCGTAGTCAAAGAAGCGACAAGCTTCTTTTTACTACCTCTCTTAATCTTATTTGTATGATTTGTATGTTGTATACGAGGAACGAAATCATGCGAGTAACGAAATTGTGCGAGTAGCGATATCGTGCGAGTAACGAAATCGTGCGAGTAACGAAATACATTCAGTACTAACATTTAGTTACTTGGTACGGAATACATACGATTTGCTACAGGTCTAGTCAAGTTCCGAGTAAATCCTGCATCGCGATATTAAGTTTTTTCCCCTACTAGCACATACAGCTTTGAAAGTTACAATTGGAGGATACTCAAATATTTGAGAGTACTCCCATACTCTTCGAAGATTTTTATTTTTCCTTCCTTGCCACCATCATCTCATCATCATTAATGAATATCTATCAGAAGACTTGCACAGGAGGCTTAAAGTTAGCCGCAGAACAGCAAACTTATCTATATTATATTTATGGTGTTTTTAATCATTAAAGAGGGTCGTATGTTTATCCATTGTGTGGTACTCTAAAAAAAGCTGTTAAACCTTTTCTATTGAAAAAGGAAGTAAAGAATCGCCTTTGTGTTCAAGCGTAGTCGGTGTCCGATATTGATGCACGAGGTTCAATACCCGTTTCGGGCACCTTGTTTTATGAGGTTTTTCAGTTCGTCTGAAAAACATGACGTTGCTTGGACTTGGTTTGTCACATCATGAGACTTAAAATAGTCGGCTAATCGTGGGTGCATATGTATTCTCTGACTACCGTTTCTGAGATATAGGCGTGACGTTTATTTCAAGAAAGGATTAGGATGATAATGAAACGTGACTTCCGTTATTATTATCGTGAACGAATTGCAATTATCTTAAATGTTAACAATTTCTGAATTAATCATAATGGGTACTTAGGAATAAAAATGTTAGAAGTTTTGGGGTTCCGTACCCAAAGGGTAAAAAATGGAACCCTATTACTAAGACTTCGCTGTCCGTCTGTCTGACACTAGGCTGTATCTCATGAACCGTAATAGCTAGACAGTTGAAATTTTCACAGGTGGTGTATTTCTATTGCCGTTATATCAATAAAAACAAAGTAAAATAAATATACAAAGAGTGCTCCCATACAACAAACTTGATTTTTTGCCTTTTTTATAGATAATGGTACGGAACTCTTCCTGCACGAGTCCAACTCGCACTTGATGGATTTTTAAAATGTTTGTATTTGCATTTGGTAACAACAATTACCTAATGCCTATAATCGAAGTTACTTATCTAATATTGTAGGGCGTGCGTTGTGGCAAAGACTCATTGTTTTATTGCTATCAAAGATAATAATCATAATTTTGATTGACGATTTTGATAGAAAAAAAAGCCAAGTACGAGATATATAGAACGCAGCTCAGAAAAAAATCACGAGTGTTGTATGAGAGTTCCCATAAATATTTACTTTAGTTTTAGACCTCATTTCTGAACGACGAGACATAAAATATTTTTACTGGTAGGAATAGTTTCTATAAGAGAAAACCATATTGTTGGTTTTAAACTTCACGTCTGACTGATTTTATTAATTTTGGTTTTCAATTATTTGTGGAAGCCGAGAATCAATTTAAAAAGTTCCTAAATATGTAAATAATTCTAGGTATAAGTATTGTAAAAATTAAAAATTTCGTTTTGCCATAGAAATTTATAGCGGTCTTAGAAATTCCTACCAGTGAAACATTTGTTGTCCCGTCGTTAGGAAATCGAGTTAAACTCAAATTATTTCATTAGTTTTTGACATTTGACATAGGTACCTATATAACCTACAATGATGCATATTATGTTGCCGCTAAAATAACAAATAATGAAAAATAAAATAAATATTTAATTGTGGCTCTCGTGCAACTTTCGTGAATTTTTGCTGAGCTTTGTTCCATGTACCTTGTACTTCGTCGGTTATTTTCTCTTGTCGATCCCATGAAAAGGTTGTGGAAATTCGTCATATTTAAAAAAAATCCGTAGGAGCAGTCATTCCCCGTGAGTAAGCACTGTGATATTTCGATCTATAAAAAAACAACCCTTAAGATAATTTATGATAAAAAAGGTAAAAAACCGGTGCACACTCATCGCAGAATATCCAGAATAATATGTTCATTCTTAAAAGAAGTGCGTTTTCCTGCTAGTGACGTTCGTGCTTTCTTAGAACATATTTTATGGTTAATTGATAGGAATATTTTCGTATGAGTAATTATTGTTTTTAGAATATTTTGTTAGTCTGAACATACGGCTTTGTTCAACATTTTTTAAAGTGCCGTATTTTTTATGATATTGGAAGGCAAACAAGCAGACGGATTTCCTGATGGTAAGAAATATTTGGTGTATATAGGCGACGTGCGCCTATATACACCAAAGGTGGAAATGGTGCGTTGCCAACTTGAATGAAAAGTCTCTTAAGTAAGTATTCTAAGATTAAGTAGTCTAGTAAGTTTACCGGCTTACCTACCCTACAAATCAGAACACAACAATGGCGAGCACTGACGCTATTGTGTCAGGAATTAGTAAGCCGGTGGTACCAATCCGGGCAAGTCGTTGCAAGACTCTACCACCAAGTCAATGTCACGGTGTTGGTGACAATAGACCCTGTGCCCGCTTCTTACGAGCTGCCTGGGTGGAAGGCAGTTGGCCTATTCTATAACGGAACCCGGGGTAACTAAAAGGATAAAAATTAGTTTGTCTGTGCGCTAGTCCATCACGAGGTATCCCTAGAACAAAACTTACGACTTAGAAAAATCATGAGGCCGCCGTCTGCTCATCGTAGGTGCATAAGTATATACCTCTGCTAACAGGCAGGATGACGATATACGAATATCTTTTTTTAAACATAAAAGATTTAAGAAATAAACGTTCAAACAATGAAAGGTGAAGCGAATAATAAAAAAAATAATCGACTGCTTCAATATCAATTGAAATCTACAATTCTTTTGAAGAGATAATTTCTATCAAGACAGGGAATAGCGGAAGACAAGTTCATTATTTGAACTTTCTGGAAACTTTATCAAGCTGGTAAATCCAAGATCCGACAATTGTTAAGAAACCGGCCAAGTTCGAGTTGGACTTTTGCACGTAAGGTACCGTACTATATACATCAATTATTGAAACAGATATTTTGATTTAATTAATTTAATTATTTTACCAGCATATGATTAGTATATAGTTTCTGCGAGTAATTTTTGAGCATCATTATCTGAGCCGTGTACCTTGAACCGCGATATATATATACTAAAAGACAGAAGACGTCTATAAGTTTTCTTCTGTCTTTTAGTATTTATTGTTATAGCGGCAACAGAAATTCCGAGCTTCCTCATGATGTTTTCGTTCATTCCATATAATAAATGTCAGCGCGATACATTTGAAATTATCTGATTATATTAATGTAACTAAATTATAAATATTCAATCTAATATACCGCGATTTAAATATGCATAACGCCATCTATTGATCCAGTCGGTCATTGTATTGGAGCCCCTATAAATATTGTTATAGAGGCTAAGAAAATATATGATCTGTGAAAATTACTACTGTCTATCGCGATGCATGAGATACACCTTGATAATACAGAGGGCAACGGAATCTTAGTAATAGGGTTTTTACCCGTTAGGTACGGTACCCTAAAAACTGACCATCAGATAACATGTAGTTATATAACGTCTTTTGTTGTATTGGTGTTAGATGTTCCGTATAATTCGAATAGTCATGGATAAGATCACGGATCATGAAACCCTAGTATGAAGTTTTTGTTGTTTAGGATTGTCTTGAACCTACGAGATTACTTAACCAATATTTTCATAGCGTTATCCCGTTTCTATATCGGGGTCGACTACCCACGTCGTGTTCCGGTCTGGAAGGTAAGGTAGCCAGTAAACTTGCACATCACTGTTTTCTGACATCAGGACAAAATCATCAGCAAATCTCAAGTGACTTAAATAGTTTCCATTTATATTAATGTCAGTGATATTTCAATTTAGTTTCCTTATTATACACTATATGTATATAACATGCAAAATATACTCGTACCAAGTGATATTTGCAGAATAATTAAAGAAAACATTAACAAGATCTGTTCAATATTAGAATATATTCGGAAACACGTCAATACTAAACCTCTTAGAAATGTCACCAGCTTTGAAGTATAATTATTTGATATTTGACATGTCAACAAGCTAATGGGATACCGGGGACTGTGTAATGTGAGATACCACCGTGGTCAGCGGTACGATGGTAGGGCTGTCTCTGAATAAATTTTACGCGATGCGCTCGCCAAACCATAATGCCAATGAACTCGGGACAGGTATTGACAGCTATTGCGTTAAAACAAATAAACGTACGAGACCCCCGTTCACTTGACCTGCACTACGTAGGAACAAAGTTTAAACTTAACGCAAGTAAATAATCTCATATAACTATTTAACGTTAGCTACTAATGTTGTTGCGAAAGTATAAATTTCATTGTCAATAACGAGATAAAGAGATTTGCGTAATAGAGTGAGATCCGATGTTTCTGTTGTGACCAGACACTGATTTTTTTATGGTATGTGACAGCGAACAGGCACACGGGTCTCCTGATGGTAATTGACAACCGCGATCTATAGACACCATAGATGTTACAGATGCGTCGCTGTCCTGTAGCCTGGATGTTAAACCTGATGTGTAAGTTTACCGGCTACCTTACCTTCCAGACCGTAAAACGACAATGTCATTATGGCGGGAGGAAGAGGTAAGGCGATGGATTCCTATCCGGGCGAGTTGTTGCACAGCACTTTACCACCAGTGGTCAAGTTGGACGTGACCCAGTTAACCTTTGCTCGCCTCTTACGAGCTGCCTGGTAGGAAGGCAGTTGGTCTATTCTACACAGAGGACCCGGACCATGCCATGCCATGCCATGTGAGTATGCCATCGTTACCCACTGGCCTGTTAACCAATCAAATCACTCATAATTATAAAGTTGAGTTTGATACTCTCGTTTGTCGAGGGGTTGAGCACACACGCCTAAAGCCACCGACCGAGAAATTACTTGCCTTACAATGCGCCATACATAAATCTTATAAAACGCAAAAATGCAGGAAATAGCTAAATGATTACTCACAAGGTTCAAATTTATCCACATAGACCACACCTATGGTATTTCTGCGTGTTGATGGTCGTATAAAATTATCACCGGGTCGGAACCATGGCCACTCAGAAAATCCGACGAAAGAAACTCGGCGGGCTTGCCTTTTTTTAGTTTGTCATAGTCATTATAAGAATGTACCTACATAATGTTACATAATTGTCCAAAATTATACAAAGTATACAAAACTAGTTATACAAAAAGAAAGTACACATTGCTGCTATATTATGACAGACGAATAATTTAAATCGGACAGAAGAAACTGAAAGTCACACGAGATGTTTGTCTCCTTTTTTATGAAAAAGAGATTTATGCGTTAAAAGTAATACTTATCGTATGTAGTTACTTGTTGAAATTTTATTGTAGACATAGTTTATATGCTGAAATCACTGAACAATTTATAGAAGAAAAAAGTACATGTGATATATTTGTAAATTTAATTAAAAGATGTCTGAGCTTAGCTTTGTGCCCGATATGGCGATGGACTTGCTAACTGTTGCATCATGCTACTTTATATCCTCGGCTAACCGTAGATTTATAAGTAGGTACCACTGCCTATCCCTTCAGAGGTATGGACGTGACGATATCTATTTTTATTTCAAGTTAAAAATAGTCTTCAAACTGATCGATGTCTCAGGATGCGCCTTAAATAAAGACGTATTTAGATTATATCCCGTGTATTGCCCATTATCCTCGGGTCAAATGAAGCTAATGAAGCGTATACGTGTAAGTGCCGATACGGACCGATGTGTCCTGATTACTATCTATTTATATATTGATAAGCGCACAAGTCCATTTACATTCCGTGTGACTAATATTAGAACAAATGGAGTGCAAAATTAGGTATCGTCTTTAGGTTCGTCGGATTTTTTTGCACGCTTAGAATTAAAGTGACTACACAAAATTTATGTAATACGCGATTACACCATTTCACTATAAATATAAACTTACATTGTAATTGTGTACTCAAAAGGCAAATCCACAAAATTTGATTGAAATCGTTTGCGAAACATAAAAGGTGTATTAAGATGTATTTAACACGGGTATTAGTAACTTCACATTTTTAGTGCTGTGTATAATAAAAACTACAAAGTCGAAATAACTATCAAACATCTTCTTAATTTGGTTGGGCGAAAAAATTTGAAAACTTTTTAGAAGTTCCCCGATTGGTGTATTTCATCGACCTCAATGGAGGAATCTAATGCTTATTGGCCTCAATAAGGATCACGTGACCTCTAAAAATAATTTAGCGCAAGGCGAAAATAATTCCGAGTCCCATGTAATAATAGGTCGAAGTAAAAATTTGTGCCGTCTTGTTCCTTAGCATGAATATTAAAACTGTTTCTCAATAAATAAAAAGCGGCTAAGTGCGACTCGTGTACGAAGGTTTCGGTGCCATATAAAAGGTTTTAATAAATTACAGAACCTAAACTTAAATACTAAAATAACATAACACCCTAATTTAAACGCGGTAAAACTCCAAAAATCCGACTTTAGCTTCATTTTCATGCAGCTTAAGTCCGGGTCCTCCGTGTAGAATAGAACATCTGCCTTCCTACCAGACAGCTCGTAAAAGGCGAGTATCTAGTATCTAGTATCTAGTATCTAGTAAAAAGGTCATTACCAACATTACCACTGGTGGTAGAATGATCCACCGCCTTACCTATTTCTACCACTATAATGACATTGTCGTGTTCCGGTCCGGTAAGGTAGCCGGTAGACATGCATACCTCGCCTAACAGCTCAGCCACAGGAAAACGACGCATCTTCATTATCTATGGTGTCTATAGGCCATGGTTGTCTCTTACCATCAGGGGAGTCGTGTGGCTTGTTCGCTTCCATAACCTGTAAAAAATAATAAAAAAGTAATTGTCATTTTCATAGTGCACTAACTTTTGGATTACGATACGGCAGCAATACTACATTGCAGTCGATTTAAAAGTATATGTATAATAATATTTCACATATCTTTTAATTTATATAAATTTAAAAATAAAGTTATACATCACTTAAAATAAAATATCTTTTTTTTATCTTTCTAGAAAGAGACAGTTAAGAATATACCTATAATTTAGATACATAAACAAAATATTGCAATGTATGTTAATATTTAAAAAAAATAATATATATGGTAAGTTTTTCAATAAATATAGATAAATAAATATGACCTATACAACAAAATCAATCAAAATCGAACTATAGTTGGGTATAAAAACAAGATACGAATATCTACACGTGACCCGCTTAACCTGCTTACCGTCTATATCGTATGAAAAAATTTAATCGCATTTATTAATAATTAAATAAGATTTGAAAGTTAGTTTATTTAATTATTAACAGTGGGAGATAAAACATAATTTATTAATGTAGTCTTGTACGCTCAATTGTATTATCTTATTATTCGTATATGTTTATTGTTTCAAAACATGAACTACATTGTTTTGAGTAAAATGGTTTATATTTTAATTTGGAAACTACATAACGTTGTTTTAAACTAAACTTTTTTGGCAGTCAAACTCGCACACGGAGGGTTCCCTTTTTTGTATACGAGAACCCTTTATATTATATATTTGTTTAACAGACGAACAGCAGTTTTATTAATAGGGTCCCGTTTTTTTGGTATAATAAATATCACAGGACAAATTACACAAATTGATCTAATCCCGAAATAACCAAAGTATATGCTTGTGTTATGGTTTTTAGACAACGGTACAAATACATAGAAATACTGAAATAGATACCGAAATAAATTTAATAAACACCCAAACCCGGAAATGCAGACATCTATGTCATCCAGAGATATAGACATAATATATGTTCATCACACAAATGCCTGTTCCCGTCGGGAATCAAACCCGAGCCTCGCGGTTAGTCGATGCGGTTAGACGCTAGCCACTCGGCCAACGAGGCGGTCAAATATGGAGGGTATGGAACAAACGACCCCTCAAAGGAAATCTGGATAAGAATTTTATAACGAACTAGCTATCCTTCCACAATATGAGAAATATAAATACATAGAATGAAATCATAAAATTGGTACAGCCGTTCCTAATTTATAAATGGTGTAACTAACAATTCTTTGTTTTCTATATATACCTAGGTAGTTCGTAGATATTTTAAATATCTACTGTGTAGTTTGGATTGTATCGTGGCCATGGTCAAATTAGATTAAGATTTAATATATTTTTAATGGAATGTTGTCATACGACTACTCTGTTTCAGTGCACCAAATATTTATCGACTACCCTACTCTCCAAACCAGAACACGACAATGGCGAGCACAGACACTATTGTGGCAGGAATAAGTAAGGCGGTGGTACCAATCCAGGCGAGTCGTGACAATAGATCCTGTTCTCGCCTCTTACGAGCTGCCTGGAAGGCAGTTGGCCTATTCTACAACTAAACCCGGACCAACATGGGGGAAACCTATCCACCCACCACCACTTATTATATCAGGGCCTTAGTACCTCGGTTAATCGTGAGTGTTCTAGTATATCTATTGGACTTACGAGTCGTGGATATACTAATACACCTCTGCCAAGTCCTTCGGGGATAATAGGCGTAAAATTACTTTTAGTTGAAAAGTAAGTTGTTCCAAGGTTTAAATGTAATACTGGATATAATATGTGTAAAATGTAAGTGTCGCGTGTCTAAATATAGTGTACGTTTTACACATGAACACTATTAAAGCTCGGACAAGTCGTGTTTGTGTCAGCGGAATCAGCTGCAGGGTTTACGACGGAGTTTGTTCACCTCGGCTACATTGTGACCAAAGTTTCATTCATGTACCCAGTGTCTAGAGGTGTGGGGATTCTTTTGCAATGTCCCGGAAAAATAAAATTTTTGGGGACACTATTGGTGTCTTTTTTTTATTATCAACCTGTAGATAGTCGCTTATTATAGCAGTTGGTAAAAACAGTCCTGAAATAACTGAAGTGAATGTACGTCGAATGGGGAATACAAAAAACCGTGCCTCTATATAACCACTAACATCTTCCCCACTTGACTCTTGCCATTGCATCTATTACTATTTTTTGTAGAATTTTCCGTTGGCAATGTTTCTAGTCTGTATTTTTTCACATTTTCGCGTCTGCCTGTCACAAAATTGTATCTCATTAACTGTGACAACTAGATAGAAACTTTTAAAAGTATATTTCTGTTGCTGCTTTAACATCAAATACTTAAATCATATTATAAAACAAAGTCACTTTTTCTGTCTGTCCCTATGTATGCTTAAATCTTTAAAACTAAGCAATGGATGCAGTTTTTTTTAATAGATGGAGTGATTCAAGAGGAAGGTTTGTATGTATATAACATGTATAGTATACCCGAGCGAAGACGGGGCGGGTCGCTTGTATAGAACATAGTAATTATTTAAAGGACCCAAACAACCAACAGATGGTGCTATGCATACCTATTTAGATCACGGTATGATTATACTAAGTTTTTGTGATTTAATTCTATTCATGAAAACAGATGATGTTTTAAAATTAATCGCGCTAGCTATGTTATATGTATGTTTTATATGATTCTACCATTGTTAAATACAATTTTTGCTGTGTTTATAATTGATAGATATGATACGGTACCCTTCGTGCGCGATTCCGGTAAAACTTGTAAAATTTATTAAGCGTCACTGTCAGTTTATGATCTACAAACTTTGATAGTATAGTTCGTTCACCTTGCGTACAACTATCTTGATTCATTCATATACTCGCTGTCCAGCTGTGTTTATTACTGTACTAACGATCATACGGATTTAAGATTGTACATGTATTAATAACGTGACAATGTGTATGTGGGTGGCTGTAGGTATCCGGGGAGACCTAGGTTAACATTCCACGGCCAACTTGCTAACTTGTCAAGAATATCCTACACCGGAACCGAAGATAGGCATAGGTATATGTTGAAGTTTCACTAAGCGCCAACTTCGTTTCGTCCGTTCGTAAACCATCTAGGACGCCACCCAAAGAGTTAGGTTAAGTTAAAGAGTTCAGTGACATACACACGTGCAGGACACAAAATAATCATCTCGTTAATTTGAAACCCTAGTTTTATTATCGAAAGCTGTTTATTATTTTTATCTTTATTATTAAAAAAGTTTTTATAAACCATTTGTATATGCCGACCTCATAATAATATACCTACGACATATGACGAACACTATAATATAACATTAGGTTATTATTTATTACTAGCTGTGCCCGTGACTTCTTATTTTATTACTATTATACATTTCTAAAACAAAAGTAGCCTAAACTACTACTCATTAAATCAGCAATCTTTCAGCGAAAGTTCCGCCAAAATCAGTTCAGCCGTTTCAAACATTAGCGGGTACAAACACAGTCAAAAATTCAATAAATACTATTTTGGTATATGTACCTTGTAAACATACCTACATATGCGTTTAGTAAAAAACGGTTGATTTAATATTACATACAGACACTCCAATTTTATTTATTTGAATAGATTGTATTTAAGTGTTGCCCACGCCTTTTAAATGCTGTGGGAATTGACGAATTAGCGGCTAGTTTCGTTTAAGTGAGAACGTCTCTCAGTTACCATTTAATAAAGCCCGAATGGAATCTGTGTCGCAATCGTGAGTTGGCGGACCGCAAGTTTACTTTGGACTGAAATTCCAATACCACTGTTGGAGATTATCGTGTCTAATAGATATTGGACTCATAAACGAAAATTACTTTTTTGTAATAAATTAGTTGAGATCCGTTAGTTTACATTGGAGAAGTAGATGTCGCCCGCGGCTACGCCCGCATATTAAAGTAGATCTATTAGTTGTTCCGCAAGAACCCTTTTAAAAAAAGAAAGGAAGACATTATTATGAGTGTGTGTATATCTATTCACTCGATTTCTTATAAAAATACACTAAAAAAGCCAAACCAAAAAAGTTAGGATGCAAAGATAATGTTTTAGGTTTTTAATCACAAAGATTTGGCTATCCGATGAATTCAAACCTACCACATTGAAATTTACAATCACACTTTTTAGCAGACAATTAAAACATGGAAAACTATATCATTCTTTTTTCTTCAAAAGACTTCGTTCTTTTGCCACTTTATACTTCTGCTAGAGCGAAAAAATGCATCTAAAAGCTTAACATTTTATACGCTATTGTTTTGTTTGTAGCGACAGTGTGTTTTTTGTTCAATTTGAGATCTTTTGTTTTAGGGTTTGACTCATTTAATCAGTCTAGGCGTAGAGATTACCCAGCGTTTGTATTTAGTAAAACGTCTTGGTAGCTAATAGACATGTTTTGTCAAATTAAATCTTCCTTCCCCGTATTGGTCCGGGTTCTCCGTGTTGAATAGACTAGTGTTGCTGATTCCTCTTCCGCTTCCTCATGATGAGGAAGTTCCGCAATATTTTGGGTTCCTCAACCGTTACCGCATAAATAAAAAAAAATCCTCTTTCGCTATCGCTTCCTCAAAATTTAAGAGGAATTTATGAGGAATTTGTGGTGTGTATGTTACTGAACTCTCCCTAACTGCTAGAGGGATTCTAATGATTCTTTATTGTGTGTGAGAATGGTTTAGAATCATAGTTTGGTCCACTGGAAATGCCCTTTTAATTCTTTTTTTGTGTATGTATGTACATAGTTATGTACAGACAGGACAGCGGCTTTTGTGTTGGGTCCGTTAGTAGGTATTTGTAATTTCCTATCATCCTCTTCCTCATCCGCATCCTCTAAACTTGCGCGGGACAATTCCTCTTCCTCCTCCTCTTCTCATAATCACTTCCTCAACCAACTGCCTTTCTACCAGGCAGCTCGTAAGAGGCGAGCTTCGGTTAACTGGATCGCTACTAACATGACCACTGGTGGTAGAGTGCTGTGCAGCATCTCACCCGGGAAGCGATCCACGCCATACCTATTCCTGCCGCCATAATGACATTGTCCTGCTACGGTCAGGAGGGTAGGGTAGCCGGTAGACTTCCACATAAGGTCTAACAGCCCGAACACTCATAACACAAGCATTTAATTTACTTACTTTGATATTAGATTCATCTGTGTAATTTGACCAATAATATTTTAAAATTTATTTTTATCAAAAGTCAGGCGGTACGAAGTTCGCCATGTCAGCTGGTCTTTTATAAAACATTCCATATTAATAAGCCCAATTTTATTGGCCACAAGTGTTGTGTGTTATCTAAGTTATCATAAAATGCATGTATGTTGTAACTCGTATTACAATATATGATATATCGAGTATCTAGTTATTGCGGTAGATTAAAATAGATTGAAGATAGTGATTGATATAATTGATTAAACAGATTTTTTGCGTAGGTTTTTTTATGGGATTAGGAAGCGATCAAGCACACGGCTCTCCTGATGGTAAGAGACAATCGTGGCCTATAGACACCATACATTTTATAGGTGTGTGGCTGTCCTGTGGCCTACCCTACCTATCCTACCTATCCTACCCTATCCTCCGGACCGGAACATGACAATGTCATTATGGCGGTAGGAAAAGGTAAGACGGTGGACC
>DVZL01004461.1:0-12881 GCA_018236625.1 Lasaia peninsularis | reverse complement strand
AGAACTACGTTACTCCATTGCCATGTTAGCTGAATGAAAACAATGCGTTTACTAATAATAAAAACCCGCAACAACAAGGACAGTAATATGTCTGTGAACGCATCGTCCCGCGCGCCTTAGTAAAAAGTATCGAAATATTTCGACGCAAGTCGGTACGGGTTGCCGTGGTTCTAATTACGTGAAACTTTACTGATATTAGTTTCGACATTACTGAAACAAAATAAGAGGGTATGCGTTGAAAAAAAAATCACTTTGATTTTTTTGGGACACCCTAGTGCATATGTATCTCTGCCTACCCTGTCGGGCATATGGCGTGACAATATTTATTTATTATGTTTTTATTAGTGATGTTAGCCGAGACACAAACTCCCTAGACAGCTAAGCCACTCTTCAAAGCCTTTACATTTCAATGGAATTATTAAATCTAGATATTTGATTAGTTTCAAACGGTCATGTATGTGATAAAAAATCCTATTTCATATTGCAATAACTGTATCAAATACAAAAAAGAAAAGGTAATACATATATTCATATATAAATACCTCAAATGACCGAAACCAATCTAAAGGGTACATCATAAATGCAATTACATTTTACTCAGTCCGGTATTTGAAATATTACACTAAATATTTTATAATAACATTTTAATTAGTATAATTTTAGGGTAGGTGGAATGGTGGAATGGTCGGTAGTTGGAGGATAAGACGAACTTCCAAATTTAAAGAGTACAATCTTAGTCTATTTCATTCGATCAGAAAAAACTTAAACCTAAAATTACACTAGTCTACAGTGGCTTTGTTGTCCTAGATATTATATTGATTTCGAAAATATTAAATTGTATTTTTAAGCCTTTACAATTCCCTTATGAAAATATCAAGAAAAATGGTTATCAAGTTTTAATAGTCATTTGGATTATTTATAGCGAAAGTTGCTAATTTTATATTCTATGACGTATTGATTCCAGGTGTAAATATGGCAAGAGTACGGACGGTAAGCTCCTCGACCAGCTGGAGAGACAGGGCCTCGTCGTGTACACTCCCTCCAGGGAGATACAGGGGCGGATGATCACCTCATATGATGACAGGTGAGACGCACTTTGATTTCGATAGTACAGGTTCGAATCCCGCCATGTACCAATGAGTTTTTCTAACTTAAGTACATTTTCTGAGTTCCCTTACACTACATACACACACTTCACTCCAGGTCCCTAGCGGGATAAGCAGAGAGTATCGAATGTCCAAATATCACAATCCTTACATACATGTCTGCCTAGCTTCCTCCACATTCATCAATCTCTTCATGCATACACGCCGGTTGCGGAGACTTGACACCACCCTCGGATAATACACGAGCTATTTGGTCGTGGAATGTCAACCTCCCCGGGTACCTACAGCCATCCACATTCGCGTCGTATATCTGACTCGTCAATCTCTCATTTTCATTATTTCCACACGACCGAACCAACCAACAACAACCCTTTCACACACCGACACTTTCCTTCAATCTCTCTTTCTCTGACCACACTATTACGAATGCAGTCCGCGAGCGTCACTCCACAAACATTTGGGAGCGCGCGCGTGTCGACCATGGTTATCTTACTTTCATGCCGCTTCTGACATACCCTATTCTCTCTTCCCTCACAATAAAGGAAAACATCGTGAGAAAACCCGGGTTTTGTGCCCAATATGGCGAAAGATTTACCATCTGTCGCATTATTGGACCTAATATCGTCGGCTAATCGTGAGTGAATATGTACCTCTGCTTTAACTCATGGACGTGGCGATATTTATTTCTAGAGGCTACGAGATGAGCTGACAATATGTGTTGTAAAAGATAAGTTGAATCCAAAGGCTGGTGAAATAACATATAATAATTCGTCCCATAAAGCTCAAAACCTGTCCCCCATTATGTAGTATAAGATAACTCACTCTAAAGTGGCCAACCACTCATTTTGTAAGTTTTGTCAAAACAAATGAATGAGATAGCCGGCCCTATGAGAATTAGATAGACGTTTAATAATGGGGACAGATCTCTGTTACGAGTGTAATCTCCATATAGCGGATACATAGCTTCATGGCTCAGCCACACAAAGCCACAAAAAAGCGACATGATCGACTTAACTACGTCGTTGACCAATAGAATCACAGGATTTCAAATTGTCTGCTATTTAATTGGTCGAAGGCGTGGCTCTGTTGGTAACGTCACTATATGAATCACCATACTAGTTTATGCTACTTGTAGCAGTTTCCCTCACCATTGTCGCATTTCTGTTTGGATGGTAGTTGGCTGACACAATAGGCATATACAACCGTGCTATCAACCTGGAGGTTTTAAACTCAGGATTACCATTTAATATTCACAGATATATAGTTCAATGTGCTGCGGAATTCGACGGGGTAATAGTATCTGGGGATAACTATAGAGATCTATTGCAAGAGAACCCGAGATGGAGGTTTGTGATAGAAAACCGTCTCTTACAATTCACGTGGGTCGGAGACATGATCATGTTCCCTAAAGACCCATTCGGGAGGAACGGACCCACCTTACAAGAACTCTTGAGACATCCGCTTTAACCAAAAAGTGATTTAGAACTCACAGATATAGAGAGACATATTATTTGTTAAAATTCTGCTATTTTTTCTAAATATAAACCTAAAAATATTGAAATGAGATATAAAATACTTTTATATGAAATTTAAAATTTATATACCTTCAAAAATGTGTTTTTTCGTCCATAAAAATGTTAATGTTTTTGTACATTTGACACAAAATATGATAACATTTTGTACTGAACGTAGACCTATTCTTCAAATATAAAAACATAGCGTAGAGATATTTTTATAAGTAGAGATGGCTGATTCGGGAGATGTTTTTTTATGTATATCCGTCATTAAGATCTTTTACTCCAGTCATTTGGTTTTGCTGATCAAATAGTTTGTATTGGAAAAAACAGCAAAACCTTCCTTATGGACTAACTTCAACAGCATATTATTGTATATCTAGGGCAGTAAAATTAGAATAAGAAAATTTTAAGTGTTGTCGGCCACGGCATGGTGTGAGAAAAAACATGTGATCTGAGGCTTTATCTTTTACTGCCCGAGGTGGACCTATTATTTTTCCGCTCAAAGGAGTGAGAAAGTAGGCACTTTTCAGCCAAAGGGTAGAAAAAATTATATAATTACATATAAATTTGTGCAACTTTTGCATCTTGTATAAAAATGTAATTTTTCTGCAAAGAACAGAATCTATAGTACGACGACTGATTTTATTACATTTTGTCCATCTATCAATTACCTGGATGGATGCCTCTATGGATACCTGCCGTCGCCGCAAGTATCTGCTAATAATTATGTCAAATTGGTAAACGTTAAAATCAATCAAAAATATATCAATTATGATTTCCTAAATGAAAAAAAATTTTCTCTCTATATCTGACAGTAAGAATAATTTAACAGATATTTTATTTTATAACAAATTGTTTATCGTACCAAAAAAAAATAACAGAAGCTTTTATTTTTTATTTGATAATGGTTTTTAATGTGGTAACATGTTGTTTTAAAATTGTGATTGTTCCATTTGATACTCACAATATTGAATTAAACAAATACTGTTTTATTATTATATAATTTTATGGTACATTTTGCTATTCAAAGAAAAATAAACTTTAAGTGTGTTATTTATCATGTTCTTTAACTTTTCGATATTTTTTTTTCAAATTCAGCCGCAGTTATTACGCTCAAAACACAAAGCAAACTGCCTAATTTTTCGTTTCACTTCACTAAGTATGTTTTGTCATTCCAAGAAGATATTAAAGAATGAAAATAATATGTTGTTTGTACGCTGAAATATATAATAAGAAGCAAGGTTATTGCAGGTACTCAAAAACTAAAATAAAACATACACACATAAAAAGTCACAATGTCATGCTAACTTCGCAACCAATTAAATAGTAGAATTTCTAATGTTGTGAAATCTTATTGGTACACTTTGGAGTAATTTATGACATGGTGGGGACCATGTCATAAATTTCTGTATTTAACAATTCATATTGATGATTCTGATTGTTTATTACTGCAAGACATTGGTAGAATGTATATGTTTTTGTGAGTTTCTATTTTCAGGAACAGACCACACGGACAGACAGTTTTAAGTACCTTAAACTTCCTCTACCAAAAGTACCTAAAAATATAGATTTTTAAGTGTATTATAAATTGTGAAGTTTTTTTTTCGACAAATTACCCAAATTGATCTAACCCCGAAGTAAGCAAATTATATGCTTGTGTTATGGGTGTTAAACAACGATGCAAATAAATAAAAACATTTAAATACATACAAGAATGAATTTAATAAACACCCAGACCCGGAAATACAAACATTTATGTTCATCACACAAATGTCTGGCCCCGTCGGGAATCGAACCACAGCCTCACGGTTAGTCGATGCGGTTAGGCGTGTACGCTAGCCACTCGGCCTACGAGGCGGTCAAAGTTATATTAGAAAGCTCAAGTATATTTTGAATTAAAGTAAGTTAAATTAATGTACACCGACTGATGTCAAGTTTGTGATTCGGCAATTTTGTACTAATAAATGATTTATATCAATCAACTTTTGTTTAATTAATCCAGTTATGACTGACAGACAGATAGTATATAGCCAAAAATAGTGTATCTACGATAGAGATATTATTACAAGTTTGGTTACTTGACAAACACTGTTATTTTTCAATTAACAAAAGTATATTTGTAATAAATTGTAAGCCTATAAGTATCTCTTGGCCATTCTCTTCTCGTAGACAATAAGACCGCCCCATTGGTCGAGCGCTTAACCTGTTTGGTTAAGTTAAGTAAACCCTAAGTTAGTAAACCCTGTTTGGTTTTAAATTCATAGGTTTGCGTTGAATGGAATGCGTAGCTTCCTGCCCTATTACATAACATCCCTTTCATAAGGACATCACAGTTGTAAAACCGCTCGCGAACAAGTCACTTGTGAACCCGCTACTTGATTCGCCGTGTGCGCAATCTGTCGACCGCTACAGTACGCAAAACCGCCATATTTGTTACATCCGCTTGGTAATTTAAAATTAATAATTAGTGCTAAACTAGTACCTATGTATATTGCGGGCTACATAGGTATATACCTAGTACCTATGTAGCCCGTAATTGTGTGAGACGAGAAGAGGAAGATATAAACAAGCAAGTAGGTGTGCATGTTTTTATCCTTTAAGCTCCTATAGGATGGCGGCAGCACTACCAATCCGGACCTGCTGTTCTACAAAAGTCTAACAGCATAAAAATCTAGCGAAAATGCATGTGTTTTTAAAGTGAAAAAAAAATTCTGATAGATCCATATTATAATAATAAATACGGGAAAAAATTGACTAATGCAAATGCTTGGAGTATATAAAATGACTACTTTCTTTTGAGCTAAAAATCTCGTATGAAGAATTGACCAAGCGAAATTTTTTTATTTTTGGTTATGTTTGTCTAAGTTTTAAAAGAAAATAGGAGATTTAAAAGTAAACCAACAGTCATTTTAAATAATTTTATTACTTCGAGAATTTATCTATTATCTAAATCGTAAAGAATGTGCGAATGGACGATAACATATCACTGCGTGTCGGCCATCAAGCTAAAGTACTACCTGGAGTAAACATGTCCTGAATACATACCACCTACTGCTAACTCTCTCTAAACTAGCCAAACCCTCTTCCTACCAGTTATGTAGAGTTGACAAAGTCAAAACAAGCCGGCCTTATGAGAGTGAGTTACCCGGCCCTATTAGAATGAGATAGATGTTAATATTGCGTACAATCATTATTATGTATTCTCCATATAGTACCTATAGCTAAAATGATGTCGGCATAAGCTAATATAAAAATAACATTCTCACTCCATCAAGCTCTTATCAAATTCAATCAGTCTTGGTATTCTTAGCGCACAATTGCAAATTGCCTTTATTAACACCCGTCTTTATTCTCTCTGCTTCAATATACGGTCAGTTTCAAAAGTCCATACATATTTTAATTTTACCTACTTAAATTTATGTGTGCTCCGTATTATTTCCCAAAAAATGATTGCGTTAAACGCCTCAAAATATGTTCAATAGGAAAGGCATATAACATTTATATACATAAGCTAGAGGTTATGTATATAAATGTTATATGTTTTTTTCTTGTCGCATTAAAATTGTGGATTTTGTAACAGTTAAAGAAAAGTACAATATTTGAATTTGTTTGGTAAAGATAGAAATTAATATTAAAATAAAATATGGGAATATGGTCTAGAAAATTCAGATTATATCCAAGTTGGTTTTGCCTTAATTGTCTATAATAGCGCTTATAAGATATGAACATATCTTCTATTCAATAAATTTTAGCGTAAAAAATAGTGAACAAAATGAATATTGAAATTCCATCTTCAGTTCTTATAAATATATGTAAAAAAATCTGACATTTATTATAAATTGTGCAAAAACAAAAAACCTTAATAATGATGTCAGTCGGCATGGAACAGATTAGTATGGTTTTAATTTTATAAATATCTACATCTACATTAACTTTTTTTTTTTGAATATTTCTACTGCCTTCTTTCAGAATTAAAATATTTTTATACAATATAATTAAGATTATTATATCGCTGGTTTATGACTACTTTATGGATAGCTTAATACGTAATAATTCAACTACAAGATAGGTTCCCAATTAGAGGCTGTATATACTTAGGGGTTGAAATAGACCGGATTTGCGTAAAAAATGTTTAAGCGAAAGCGAATCCGGAGTTAACCAAAATCACTCGGCGGGAGAGAAAAAAAACGATAAATATATATTACAATTAAATAATTTTGTTTAATAAACATTTTTTTTCTATTATTGTAAAAATAAAAATGTGGATGTTGGTTCACTTGTATGTCTCAACTGAATCTTTTTTAATTAACTTTAGCATAATGATAGACATCGGGACAGGTCACAATCTATTTTTCATTGCGAAATGAAGTTTTTAGGGAGAGCCAAGTAATTAATCAGTTGCTAATTTCTAAGGGAAAAAATTAATAAGTGAAGAATTAGTTGAGTTCTATCTTGAACTGGTGCACTATAAACATTAATCGGGAACCAATGTACTACAATAAGGAAGTACTAAGATTATTGGCACTACATATTGGTACTGGGAAATTGCGTACCAAAGTCCGAGTATACATAGGAAAAAAGTTGTTTTTTATTAAGTATACATTTTAAAAAAGTATATGCATTATTTAGCCCTAGCGACCTAAGCCCATATTCTTCGTCTCCGTTCATACAAAGGCTACGTGTTCGATTACCGTCTTGGAATAATTTTGATTATTTGGATAGAATATCATACGTAGATTAGAGAATTATTAATGCATTAATATTTTTTTCTACAGACTACGAGACTAGTCTCTACTTCAGTGAGATTCCTTCAAAAGGGTTCGGGTTCTAGACCCTTACGCACGGCCGAAGTTAAGGGCAGCGGTATATTCCTACCGCGCTGTCGGCCCACAGGACACTAACATCATTTACAGTTGAACGTACCAACTTGTAATATTTTACGTGATCCCTAATAAGATATATCTACATATCGTATCGCCTCTTTGGCCAAGATTCGTCGGTGTCTGGCTTTCATGTACGAGGTCTCAAGATCGATTACCGGGCAGGTCAACAACTTACTCTAGTTTTAGTCAGAGTATCTAAAAACCATATAACGCCTACGATTGGATTAGTGCCCGACATAGCGACGGACTTGCCACCTGTCATATTCCCAAACCTAATTTTGGGTGCATAAGTATGTACCTCTGCCTACCCCTTCGGAGATATGAGTCTGATAATATGTATTAATATATCGTGTGACGTTTGTTCACTACGAACCGATAAACCGAATTCGAATCGGTTTTCCATAAAGCACAATACAAACGAATAACAACTTTTGACAAATTAGTTAACATCATACTTATGCAACACTTTGCATCCAGTATATTATTTATTCCTGCAGAATACCGATTTTTATATAAAACCAGGTATCTTAACAACCCTTGGAAATGTTATTATATCTATAATTTTAGTTTATGTACATATATTTGATGTACCTACACAATAAAGATATAATATGGCATATTGACATAAATTAAATAGTTTTCTGGTGATAATATGAGTAGGATCATCTTAACTATATTGCAAATAATAAAATTTTGATGCAGTTAACAACATAAAAAATAAAAAATCAAATAATTAAAATTTAATATAATTTAAAAATAATATCTTACAATTAAATACACTTTTTGAATGTCTTGTAGCGTTAATTCAGTGAAAATTTGAACCAGTGTACAAATATTATATCAGTATACATTGACGTTATTTATTTATTTTCTTATACAAGGAATGCAAACAAGACACATGTATTATGATCACAAAACAAAAAATAACTACGTACAAAGTAAAAACAAATACAACAAAACAAAATTAACTTAAACTTATTTTCAGTTTTTAATTTCATCTCGAGTTTCGAAACATGATATTAGTTTTTAACAAGTAGGTATTAATTTTTCACATATTAAATGACAATGATTTTTGTTTGTTTTTTTAATTCTTTTTTTGAAAAATATGTTGTAATGTGTAAAGTTCGACAAATTATACTTTTAACTTGTTTGATATTACTTTTAAACTAGATATTTCGACTAGCTTATATCATTATATTTCTTTATATGAATTTATTTATTTATTATATGAACACATACTTAGGATATTTTTGTGCGATTTATACTTGGTATAAAAAATCATCAAATAAACATTTGCTCAACTTGAGAGAAACCCTTCATTACACAGAATTATAGGTTATACAAATGTTAATATCCTTACTTACGGCGTATGGGCAGAGTATCGAGTGGCGAGTGGCACGATTCCTACATACGGACCAGACTTCCTGTACATTCATCACTCTCTTCATACAAACACGCAGCTTTCGACTCCAATATGAGATAATACACAAGTAATTTGGTCTCCCTGGATACCTACAGCCAGATTAACAAAACAGATACAAATAATTAAAATAAACTGTGTTCTTAACGCACAAAACTAAATTACTATAAATTACAAACAAACGATAGAACTTTGGCAAAACTTCAACTTAAGTTTTAATATTTCTTAAATAGTATCGACTAAGCAAACATAACTAAAATCGTTAAAATGTCTATCACGAACATTTTTCGCTTTCGAATAGTTTCGTCAACTTTTCACATTCGATAAATGTATTGAAATAAATGTCATGAAAGAAAATGAACTGAATGTTTTTATAACATTGCTGTGGGTTAGAACATCTTTTAAATTTCTTTATTCTGAGATTCTTGGCTTAAGCCTAATTTTAGCGATAAAATAAATTTTACCAATATGCTTTTTTAATGCGTACGAGCATCGTAAAATATTTTTAGATACAAAATAAGGCAGCAAATCATTTTATTGTCGTCTGGACGGCAGCGTCAAAAAAGCACTTATATCTTAAGTTAAACAAACATAACAACCGGCTAAGGGCGATTGCTCGCGCTTGTATGGTTCCGTAGCCTAATCTCTATTTTATCTATACAGTGGCAATAATATTGCGTTTTACACTTACAACTTCAATTCAACTGTGTGGTTTGAAGTGAATATGTAACTAATCACTGACAATGTATCGAGCTATAATAATTCTAAATTTTTATATTTGTTGCAAAACTACAATGCGGAGTATTACTGATAGGGTACTGTTTTTACCCTTTGAGTACGGAACCCTAAATATTCTCATTTATGGAACAACAGACTTAAATCCCGCTAAAGATTAACAGTGTGTCGAAAGTCCTTGATAAGCCTTTTTATATTTTTACATTTTTAATGTTCGTGACATATTTCTTTAAATCGGACAACGTTTATTTCCATACACTAATTTGAAAACCTGTTTTGACCTTCGAAATATATAATTTTGATTCACTGTTACTTTTCCAAGATTGACAAAATAATATCACATATAAGTTTTATGGTAGAAACTATTCAATCGCAATTTCTTCTTGACACAGTATGCTCTTTTTCTTCTGAATGTCAAGACACATTTTTTATTGTTTACAGTGTTTTCTTGTTCCTCAAGATCTAAAATCCTAAATCTCACACATTACTTTTATTATTATTAACTAGCATTTTATCCAACTTCATTTGTTCCAACTGCAACTGCCGTCGTATGGACCCCAGTTGTGTTAAAATATTAATTTTCCCCCCTTCATTAGGCACAGATTTCAATATATTCTTTTGAACGGCCGGTACTTTCCACTTGTCTTCAATTTTTTGCATCGCACTACTTAAATTCGAAGTCGGTTCTTCGATACTACTATTTGTCTTTGTGTGTTTTAAAATTGGTATGGGAAGTGTATCTTCATTTTGGTTCATTTCCAAACTATCTTCATTCAAATCTACATCTTCTGTCATAGGATTATTATTTCTTATAGATTGTTTCAAAGCCGGTATATAACTTTCTATATTTAACTTTGGTAACGATTTTTCTACATTGTTTCCATTTTTATTTATTTCATTGGTATTTAAACCTTCCCTCGTTGAATTAAGGCGTCTTATTGAATGCCTCAGTGCGGGTATCGGTGTTTGATTGTACTCTGGCTCAGCTCTAAGTTTATTGGAGATTAGACTTTCTTTAGATGGGTTAAGATTCCTTCTTAAATAACCATCAACGTCATAATTTGGCGAAAAGATCGAAGTTTCTGGTATATTGGAAGAATATGGCGGTTTTTCTTTAAAATGTGGGTAGTACCGAGATACATTAGGGCCGTCACTTTGAGACGTTTGAACGGTTCTAATGTACGGTTGTATTGATTTTTTTAACATATCTTCTTCTAATTCAATTTCTTTTTGTATTTGGTTTCTCTTTCTCTCGTACTCTGTGGTGTGTTCTTTCATCTGAAAAATGTAAAAAGGAATTCAGGTAAAAAGTATAGCAAGTTACCAGTGTGGGTATGTAGCAACCCCATCGCTTGGTAGTGGAATAAACCAATTATGCTTATTTTCATACGGTAGGTCAGACTTAAGGCTGTTCCTAAGGTAAAATGTTCAACAATAGGTATCCATAATTTTCTTTCATTTAACCGAAGGACGATTGGAACAGTTGGGCAGTTGGCAGATTCTATACTTTATTCATGTTTCCTATGATCAGTGAGTCAGGATATTTAAATAGTATATTTTTGATACACCTGGATACCACCACCTCAGCTTATTCCTGCAGCCTTATTATTTATAGTCGTCACTGTTAAATTCTGGCTTGGATGTTATTAGCGTAATATATATAATATTTACTTAACAAGAGGCTAAGTTACTGCAGCCCTAATTTAAATAGATAATTATATTATTATTATATAGTACGACGTTTTTGAAACAATATTTGATTTAAATGCACTAAAAAGAATAAAATCAACTTTTCCTTACAACTTACAGTTTATAAGTTGTAAAATCTAAAGCTCACAGCCAGGTTTACTACTTCTACTACTAAATTACTAATAAAAAAGAATATGCCAGCAGTTGCAGAGATTAACCGGAACAAACAGACACAAAAATTGTAATAACAACAGGGTTATTACCATTTACATACTTACATACATATGCATTCAGTTATTAGCATTTATTCCAACATTACAAAGGGACATTATTATTAGATAGTGAATTAGCTATATTAATAAATTATTTTTCAATTTTACAAAATAAGTTATTACGAGTAGCTCGAATCTTACGTCAACCATTTATTAACATTATAAGTTGATATGTAAACGTTTTAAAGAAATATTATTTTATTATGAATAATAAAACAAATATTGTTTAAAAAAAGTGTTATACTTTAATTTTTTAACTTTTATATACTGACAGACAATTTTCGCCGTGCTATTCTTAGTAAGTAGTTTCAATTGATGATCATAATATCGTCGGAGCGCATTAAAAATAAATAATCCGCCATCTTGAGTGTTTCGCCATCTTGGACTTCGGGTGACGTCACTTTTTTTCAGAGTTGTCCTCACTACGGTCAACTTACGACAAATAAAGGTCTATCGGCCTAGTCATAGGACAGCAGTCTCAATATCTACAGTATCTCTAGGTCACGATTGTCTTTTACCATCAGGAGAACGTGTGTTTGTTTGCTCTTATCCCCTGAAAAAAACATTTAACTAACAACGATACGATTACCAACGATATTCGGCTCGTAAATTTTCATCATTACCTATAGTAAATTAGAATTAGAATAGACTGATACTATGATAGGTATTTGGCCGACCTCGTCAGTGAGCCGCCTGTGTCGATGTGTCTCCTGTGCCTGTGCCAGCTGTAAGGTCCTCAGTTGCTGCTCCAGGCGACGCATCTCCGCCTGCTCCAGCATCCTGGAACACCATATTGTATACTAATATATTATACATTTCAAATATGACCAACTCCGCGAAAATTGAAAACGATACGATTGGCGTAGAAAAAATAAATATGTCTGGAAAATAACATGATTTTTCCAACATCACAGTTGACAAATTAATTTTTATGGGTACAACAACATCAATACCTGGAAATACTAAGATGGATACGGAAATTATAAGCAATATTAGCTGGCTAATCTCCGAAACGGACGGACCAATTTTGACGGGACTTTCACTGGCCTACAGCTGATGTTATAAAGAGTAGCGTAACTTTTATTTTAGAAATGTGTAAAATAATTAAATAAAAACGCGGACGAAGTCGCGGGCACAGCTAGTCCGATATAAAAACGAGATCTGGCTAAGATGCTATTTAAGTGATATTTCTATACAATACTAGCTGACCCGGCGAACTTCGTACCGTACCCACTTAAGGCTATGGAAAGTAGATGTTG
>DVZL01004460.1:0-12881 GCA_018236625.1 Lasaia peninsularis | reverse complement strand
AAATGAAAACGAATCGGTTATATTTATATGTCATCAAAACATTTCCATACAAATATTCATCCCCTCCTCTAATCCCTTCCCCCATTTTTTGCAGTAAAAAGTAGCCTATGTCCTTCCTAAAGGTCAGCTCTATCTTTGTACCAAATTTCATCAAAATCTGATCAGTGGTTTAGGCGTGAAAGCGTCACAGATACATAGTTACTTTCTCATTTATAATTTTAATATGGATCATCAAACATGTAAAATTGTTTCTCTCCTCTCGTCGGGCAATAAAATAAAAAAACTCAGATCCCATGTTTATTAAACACAATACACACTTACATGTGATCTCTGCATTTTCTTATTTTAAAATGGTTCTGTTTATCTTAACAGAGCTCCCCAGATAAAATCTATTTCCAGTTTAAGATGACTAAAAAGATCAATAAGTCCCCGTACATTCCGGGTTTCAACTTTGATGGTCAGTTGGTCCATTTATTACCTGCGACGGTACGGTTATGCGTTTGGGGTGAAAGAAAGTGTGTGTATGCGCAAACCAATGTTACCATTTATTTCCAAAACTACTAATCCGATTTTTATGTGGTTTTAAATAATGGGTTTGGGTTTGGTTGCTGTATGTTCTAAGGTAGGTATTACGGTGTCAAATCACCAGGGGGCGCTGCAGTAAACGATTCTTTGTGAATCAAATGTTGCCATCTATCTCCAAGATTAGTCTAATTTTGATGCTGTTTTCAGTGAAGACTTTGGATTTTACGATAAGATTTCTTAGATAGGTTTTACGGTAATAGCTCACCAGGGGGCGCTGCAGTAACGTTTTTTGTACCCATGTAACTACTTTTATTTACGTAACATTTTCCAAAACTACTCGTCCAATTTCGATGAAGTTTTCAGTGACGGTTTTGGGTTTAATTGATTGATGCATGTAATTATATAAAAGTTACGGTAAAACTCACCAGGTCGCGCAGAAATAGACATTTTGTTTGTGCAAACATGTTACTTCTAGTCCAATTGAAGTTTTCAACAATAGTGGGTTTGTGAATTACTGAAGACTTCAAAAAAATTACGATTTTGATGCGTCAGTATAGGGTTTGTGATTGCTTTGTTGTCCTTAAATAAAGAACATGATTTATATAGAATTATAATGCAACTAGCTTGACCAATAATGAGGTCTGATGATGAGATGATGATGATGAAGGGATCTATACGTTCAAAGACCCCCGTACATTACCGGCTTCAACTTCTGATGGTACTTCGACCTTATATTCGATAGTGAGAGTTGTTATGGCTATAATTTCTGATTTATAAAACTTATGACTTGGACTATAATTCGCAATAATCTATGAAGTATTTTCTATTCAACAAAAAAAAAACAATAAACTAAATCGGATGGCGCATTCCTGATCAACTTTGAGGTATAACCTATCTTACAAAACGCTTAAAAGAAAAAAAACTTTTTAAGTTAAACGATTTTATTGTAAACAGAAAAATGTTGCATATTATAAGATAATCATTATTTATTATATTGTTTTACAATAAATAAATAATAAAAATTATGCGTTAAAATATTTGCCCACCACATTGTGTTTGTGTTAATATTAATACTATTATGTTAGTATCATTTCCCCCGTGTTGGTCCGGGTTCCGTTGTAAAATAGGCCAACTGCCTCCCACCCAGGCAGCTCGTAAGAGGCGAGCACAGGGTCTATTGTCACCAACACCGTGACATTAACTAGGTGGTAGAGTGCTGTGCAGCAACTCGCCCGGGTAGGTATCCACCGCCTTACCTGTTCCTGCCGCCATAATGACATTGTCGTGTTCTGGTCTGGAGGGTAAGGTCCTCAGGGCAGCGGCGCACCTACAACATCTATGGTGTCTAGCCACGGTTGTGTCTTACCATCAGGAGACCCGTGTGCCTGTTCGCTGTCTCATACTATAAAAAAAAAGTTAAATTAGCACAGCTTTCACCTATTGATTTGATATCGTTGAATTGATTCTATATTATCTATTTATTTCTATTTGTGTTTTTTCTCTATCTCAGATTAGCTGTAAGATATCTCTTGTTAGAGATAAACTCGCTTTTATACATTTTTGTTATTATATATTGTGTTCAAAAAAATGTTAAATATATAACTTTAAAGTATTTTGTGGACTCAACGATAAACTTACCATTCAGTTGCTAGACGACTTTAAAATATAAGTGTCTTGAAAGAACTTCAAATGTCCGTTAAATTTTATTTTTATTTCAATATAATAGAGCGCACGTTTATTTATATAGTCTAAAAATAGTAGTTTCTGCCACCGAGGACTAGATTATTAACATAATAAGATACGTTTATTTGATATTCAGCCAAGCGGACCGTAAAAATAATCGAATGGGTACCGATGTACAGAGCAATTATTCAGGACGGCTGTAACATGCAGTTTTTTAATATAAACTAGTTGTACCTACGAATTCAAACACGATTTTAACGTTGGCCTCTAAATAATACTACAATACAAGGGAGGAAAATACTACATTTGCTCCCGCGTGTGAAATACTGTAGCAAACAGACAGAAAGAGATGTATATTATTCCTGTGTCTCACGTGTACCATTTTTTTACCACGCTGTAAATTCGCAAAATTTAAATGTTAAGATTAAATAATAAAATTTAAATAGTGTCTTATTATTGTGTTGCAACTACTATTTTTTCTTTTACCACGCTGAAAATTCGCAAAATTAAAATGTAAAGATTAAATAATAAAATGTAAATAGTGTCTTATTATTGTGTTGCAACTACTAATTTTTCTTTTACCACGCTGAAAATTCGCAAAATTAAAATATAATAAAAAAGAAAATGTTTGTTCAGATGTTTGTTATTTTCTTTTTAAGATTCTGTATCCAAATGGTAAAAAACGGAACCCTATTACTAAGACTCCGCTGTCCGTCCGTTTATATGTTTTTCTGTCTGTCTGTCATCTCAGGAACCGTAACAGCTAGACAGTTGAAATTTTCAGAGATAATGTATTTCTGTTTCCGCTATAACAATAAATACTAAAAACAGAATAAAACAAATATATAAAGGATACTCCCATACAACAATGATGTTTTTTTGTCATTTTATAGATATTGGTGATAGCTAGAGAGTTGAAATGTTGCTCCACCCGGGAATTCAACTCGCGATTTCGTGCATCAGTCTGACACTGACTTCTCTCGACTACGAAGAAAATAACATGGCAAGTTCCTCTAAGATACAACAACATTAATTTAAAAATTGTTACTCATTTTCATACGACTTTACTTACCAACTTGAATTTAAGTTAAAATTTAGGAACTTCTCTACTTAACAAAGAAACAACATATTGTGCCTGATTTACCACACCCTTTTAGTCGGTAAGTACAAATAAATATCGCCAAACCCATATTTCCTAAAGGGTAGGCAGAGGTATAAGCGCCCGCGAGTAGCCCACGAAATTAGATCTCATGATGTTACACGTGGCAAGTCCATCATCAAATCCGGTAAAGCTCCCGGGTTTTCTCATCTACGTCAACTCATTTGTCCATGACAGGGACTTGCACTAGGCACTGAAATGGAAATTCGAAGTGCGTACCTCTAGGCTTTATATTACTCAATAAATATCTATACAAATATCTAAATAAAATTGGAGTATCTGCATGTAATATTAAAATAACCGCTTTTTATTTAATGTTTTGCTTATTACTTATTAATTTGCTTTTTACTTAGCGATAAGACCGCCTTTGCATACCAATTAATATACGCTTATCTATTATAAGAATAATTATATGTTCTTCTAAATGTATACATATATGTGATTTTTTTTATATATCCTGCTCAACACAGCAATCTGTTCACATTTAGCTGCTCTTTTGTTTGACTTCCATTGACCATTTTCATTGTGGAGTATTGTAGCGATTCAAGAGAGTTGGGACACTTCTTTCTCAGTCTTGTGTTCTGAGTACTTCCAGAGCCTGATAATTTTGCTGCTAGGGCATTAATATGGGCGGCCAACTTTTTCTGATAGTTAAGACTTCGTTGATGGATATGCTGTTTCACAGTTGATAAATTTAAGTCTTTTAAGATATGTACTTATTGTCAATACAATTTTGGTATGTCAAACATAGTTCTCATTGTTTTGGTTTGAAATCTTTTTCAGATGTCGATATTACTATTACAAACAGTTCCCCAAAGTTCAATGCCGTAAGTCCAGCTCCCTTAGAACGTACACTATCGTCTCGACGCGATCGCGTCATTTCGCGCGTTTGGAAATGTCAAAGTCAATAAACCTAGTACAAATTTTTGACTTTGACATTTCTAATCGCGCGAACCGACGCGATCGCGTCGTGACGATAGTGCATGTTCTAACCCCCCAGACTGGTTTTGGTATGGCTTTGTAGACTAAAATCTTAATCTCATTTGATAATTGTGACTTTCTTCCGACCAACCAATACATATTTCGAAAGGTTGTGTCCAGTTGTTTGCGTTTACTCCAGATATGTGTCCGCCATGTCAGACGCCTATCCAAGTGCATGTCCAGATACTTAACTGAATCAGCGTGCGGAATTGTTTCTCTGTTTCGGGTTACAGGAGAGCAGTCTCCCCTTCTGAGAGCAAAAGTTACATGTGTAGACTTGCATTGGTTTGTTTTTATCTTCCATGCCTTAACCCATTTATCTATTTTAGAATAGTCCTCCTGGATGTATTTAGAGGCGATTACGGCATTTTTATTTGCTGAGAGGATTGCTGTGTCATCCACATAGGTAGCTAGAGAGGTTTTGGCGCTAGTGGGTAAGTCAGCAGTAAAAAGAAGGTAAAGTACTGGTCCCTACCCCTAGAATGCTACCCTGGGATACGCCAGAACGGATTTCATATAAATTCGATGTTTCGTTGTTGAATTTGATTTCATAACATGTTTTGTCCTTAGTAACTTCATAACATTTGTAGAAAGAATGAGGTAGATATAGTTTAATTTTGAATAAAAGTCCACCAAGCCAAACACGATCGAAAGCCTGGGAGATATTCGAGAACTGCTGAACAGAACTGTTTATCCTCCAGAGCACGACTTATGATGTCTACCAGCCTGTGAATTTGCTCAACGGTTCCATGTCTTTTTCTGAAACGAAATTGATGTTCTGGGCGAATTTCATCCAAAGAGGGGGAGCATTCGTTCCAGGATAGTTTTTTCAAATAATTTTCCAATCAGGGCGAGGAGACTAATTGGTCTATACGACGAGACTTCGTCCTGAGTTTTTCTGGTTTTGGGATCATAACAACTTGAGCGATTTTCCACTGACAAGGATAATGAGATAATTTCAGATACGAGTTGAAAAGTATCGCCAGGAATATAACTGCTTTTCTGGGTAGGTTGACCAGAAGCGTAATGTCGACTTGTCATAACCTGGTGCTTTTTTAATGGTAGTTGCCTTATCTCTTTTGCTATCTCTTTAGGAGTGATAGGTTTCAAAGGGAGACACATCTGAACACAGACACAGACGGTATATGTGTGTGTGCAAAGCTTTCATTCATTCATTCATTCATGTTTGTATGGTACATATAATACCAAAATAATATTTTTTACAATTTTTGACTGTCTGTCTATTTCTATCTGCTAATCTCTGGATGATATAATGAAATTCCCGTCAAAATTAATCCATCCGTTGGACTACTTTTGACGGGAATTTCATTATTTTATTTTGGAAACTATCTGACACGGTGAACTTCACACCGCCTAACAGTCAATAAATATATATTACCTTTTAGCTGAACTAATTTAGGCATATATGTATATATAAAACTAAAATAATTATATAAAAACGTGGATAAAGACGCGGGGCGGGCACAGCTAGTTCTATATTATAATAATAATAATAGTTCTATAATACAAATAAATTTAAATCCGTAACATTTTATTAAATAAAATATTTATATTATATGCATTTTGTTTCTTACATTTTAAATTTACTTGACCTAACAACTAAATCAGTGCGAATGAGGCATAATTGATATCTTGCGGCAGTAATTTATTCATCAGGACAAGAACTTGTTACTGTATTTTCAATAATAATTGTGTGCAATAAGTGTTCTCTTATATTTCCGCCGCATCACGTTTACGAAATACGAGTATATTTATATGCGCGTTTTTGATTAAATAGTAAAATTACCATTTTTAACATATAAACTGGATATGTTTTGGAGCATCTATAAATTATACTATGTTTCTTTATTTTTCATTGTTTTTAAAGTTCCGTGATATCTTAAACTACAGTCTTGAAAAGAGCAAAAACTACACATTTTTAAGATAAAATTTTACAACGTCAACTTTTTTTACACCAGATTTTTTCCTGACATTGACCATGTCGGTAAATTGAATCGGTAAGTTGGCGTATAGGAATAGGTTAGTTTTATACACTTGAGTGTCTAGGTATTTAGCCTAATAGAGCCTCGGTGGCCTAGCGGTACACGCTTTGGATTTTCATTCCGGTAGTCCAAGTTCTGCCATGTACCAATGAGTTTTTCTAACTTATGTACATCTTGAAGAAACCAGGGATCATTAAATTTGACCTTATCTAGGTTTGGGTCTAGTTTTCTTTCTGTGTTGCAGAGATCAGCAGCCTTACTTTTGACGCTCGAAACTTGAAATCGCGTTCGGATTTATGTCATTTCATACTCTTGAAAATAATACCGGTGCCCGACGTTAATGGGATTTTTAGATCGGAGTCTACTAGATCTCAAGGCGTTTTGGTGATACTCTTGAACAAATTTTGACACTGACAAAGGAGCTTAAAATCGTGTTTCTGACAGATTTCACAAGTTCAGTGAATTTTATTAAAAAAACAATAATTATTCTGCTTTAAAATGGCACGGTTAGCATTGATATTCAATAATACTCGTATCACACGTCTGATTCTAATCACGCTCCGATTTTGTTCAAGAGTACGAATTTTATATAATCTAGAAAAGAAATCTGATGGGCATCGGATGTACATTGAGATCGGATGGGTTTCAAGAGTAGCCCTGCTGATGGCAGTCGCTTTGCGTAAAATCTGGCGTCTTAGTCAAACCCCTAGATTAAGTGGCCGACCCCGATATCATCTGATATAAGGCTTAGATAAACAAAAAGTGTCTAGGTATTTATTTTTATAGGTTGTAGAAAAAATTACAATTAATTAATTCGAAATAAATTTAATGTATTTTTAAAATATTTTATTTAACTTGCATTGTATGTAGGTATGTTTATATATAATCGGGTGGAATCTTAGAATTAAATTTTGAAGTAGATATCTTCATCCGATTGAGCTGAGATTTTGTATACACCTTTAGTTTGGATGACAATGCACGCTTTACATGACAACATTCTAAATCCAATATGGTAGACCAAATAACATGGCGGAATTTTTAAAGCACTTTTACAATATGGGTATAAAATGAAAGGGCTCGGCGAGAGCAACTCGAAATATAATAAAAGCTTTTTCTAGAAAGTTTTTTTTGCTTTTAATTTATTATAGTAATAAAATGTCCTAAGTAACGTGTTTGTGAGGAGTGACCGCAGCTAAGAATGCGTCGTACTTCCCCTCAGTATCGTAAATCTGGCGAAACTCCCGGAGCTCCTCCGGGAACAGGAGTGCTGCGTGTGTGTGAAATGTGAAGGCTCCCATTTTTTGACCATCGTTGCATTTTTCGCATAATTCTAAAAGTGCGTGGGCTAAATGTTCTGAATTAAGATTTAGGTGTTAGTTGAACATGATATAGATTTTCTGGTTTAAATATTAGAAACTACTACATCAAAATATTAATATTTTAATATAGGCATATTTAATATTTCTAGTAACAGTTCTAGTTCTAGTTCACAGAACTTCCAAAAACCAGTTTAAGGTGACGGTTAGGTTCAAAACACATTCCGTATTTTACTTAAAAATGTTCTGGAGCAACAGAACTTCTGTTACTCACCTAAATCTATTTTTCTATGTATTCTTTTGTGATTTTATTAAATTTTTTACGATATTTGACCATGGGGAAAACTATGTTCCGAGGCTATTTATATAGGATACTTTTTTTACGTTTACTTAAAAGTTTCCGCAGAATACGGGATACATTTTATGATCTAAATTTTTCTATATTGTCTGATTTTATGTTTTTTCACAACGTATTTAACAGACAGTTTTGATTTTTTTTTCAGAAATACTAACTTTCGCACGTGATTTTGTGATCTGACATAATTTGAAATGTGATAACATCGTCGTTACTCACGCGTAGTCGCTTGCAACAGCTAGTAGGAAATAAGATTATGGATAGGCTAGAATTAGACACTATAAAAGAGACAAAATTATAAAGAATGGCTATGCTTCAATAGGTATATGGAATTTGATTTCTCGTCATTGAAAAGCATCTATCGTACTCCAGCGGAATATTGGTACGCACTTTCAACTTCGATTTCAGTATTCTAGGTTCCACCCCCGCTTTGTGCTCGATACGGCCTTGCCGCATTACACACATATCACATCATGGGACCTGAAATTGTCGGCTAATTGTGGGTGCATATATCTGCCTATTTTATCTACTGTCTGGCAGGTGGACCCTTTCTGGCCAGTTTGATGACGCTGAGCGAAACTGATACGTTCAGAAAGGCAATCCTTACGTTTATAACTAAGTTCCACATCGTCGCAGGGCCCCCGGTCTATGTAGCAGTACATGTGGTGTCTCAGACTCTCCACACTCTCGTGGTTGAATATTAAGTTATCGTCCAAGGTCTCATACTGCGCTCTCGAAGAAATCACAAATAGATTTAACAAGAGAAGCCTTGTTTTTGTTGACCACATGTTTTAGAATTCTGAAAAAGTCAAAAAAATAATGAGTTATTAATTTCTAAAATGAGGAATAAATTTGTTTTAAAAAAACGTTACACTAACGTATCTAAAAGGAACTAAAACTTGATAAATATGAAACGTCTGTTTATATTTTCCACGACCCTAGTGAGTTCTAAATAAAAATTATTTCTCAATATTTAAAGCTTAAGTCTAGAAGAATACTGAATAGAAAGGTTGGCTGGAAGAGTTTGCTTCGTTGGTCGAAGGATTAGCGTATGTGTACTAACGGTACGTAATGTACTGCGTGGTTCGAGTCGCGATGGGGCAGTCATTTGTGTGAAAATATAATTATTATAGTTATATTGTGAGATAGAATTGTTATAGTTATATTGTATATTAAAGTTTTTATTTTCTGGTCTGCGTGTTAATTAAATTTATGATAGCTATATAAATATTTCTTTGCACACAAGCATATAATTTTACTTAGGGGTTTGTTGAATTGTGTAATTTGTCTAGGATATTTTATTTATTAGTGTATCATTTCTTTGTATTATTTATAAATATGTTTACTTTGTAACTTTTCACTATTTTTGGTGCACAATGAAGAGCTTTTCTGCTCCAATTAAAAACTTAGGGCCCGATCCAGATGGGGGCAAACCAAAAAAATCGCCGGGGCGGCAAAAATAAATATACTAAAAACTAATTTTATTTCATTAATGTCAGCAGGGAAAATTTGTCTTTGTATAGATTAAAATTACTCCGTCTATGTATGGAATTAATACTGGGTAAAAGACGGCAAATATTATTTCGTGCTCTGTAAAATATCTAAAGTAGGTTTTAAAAAAGACACCAGCAAACTTATATTTTATTTTTGTATTATTTAAATAAATTAGGTTTTTATAAATAAAACACCTTACCGTCTCACTTTGTAATCGAATCTCAGCTACTAAATTTTATTTTAGTTTGTTGAAACTATTTAAGTCAGTGATGTAATTATTAATTATACACAGATTATACACACACAGAGCCTTCTTCGTCCTGAACTTGCTGCGTTTTTAGGGTTTCGTACCCAAAGGGGGAAATCGGAACCCTATTACTAGGGCTCCGCTATCCGTCTGACTATCTGTATGTATAAGTAAATAAATAATAAATAAATAAATATTACTGGACAAATTACTCAAATTGATCTGACCCCAAAGTAAGCAAATTATATGCTCGTGTTATGGGTGTTAGACAACGATACTAATACATAGAAATACTTAAATGTATACCAGAATAAATTTAATAAACACCCAGACCCGGAAATACAAACATCTATGTTCATCACACAAATGCCTGTCCCCATCGGGAATCTAACCCGAGCCTCGCTGTTAGTCGATGCGGTTAGGCGTGTACGCTAGCCACTCTGCCAACGAGGCGGTCAAAACTGTTGAAATAAGAAAAATCTAAGATCACATGTAATTGTGTCTCAAATGTGTGAAAAAAAACATGTGATCTGAGACCTAATTCATGATCTGTTATTGCCCGGGGAGTGAGTTAATTTACTGCTAGATTGAGTAGAGAAAAACTGTTACAAAAAAGTCATCCCAAGAATCATGGGTAAAGTCATCGGTGCAACTAGTGTACAATAATGCATAAACACAGCACTTTCACAATTGTACTACTTACTTTTACATGATATGTGTGGATGTATAAACCTACCTACTACTGTGATGGGGTCGAGGGTTGTCCAAGCTTTGTCTTCAGCAAACCCGACTTATAACAATAGGATTTCGCGTGCGCTAATCATCATAGTTAGAGGGTCTTGTATATCGTGGGAAATAAATTCTGATTTGGTATTCGTTCATATCTCAACAATTTCTAGTGCAGGGTTGCGACGACCCCATTGTCCGGTAGTAGAATTATCAATTAATTTCAATGGTCGTATCGTTCTACAAGTACTGTCAGTATACTATATATTAACCTTTTTTTATGGTAAAACAAGCAAACTAGCAAGCTTTTTACCTAGTAGTAAGTGGTTGATGCCGCCCACGAACAATCGCAATTTAGTATTACTTTACTATCGCGTTGCAGATCCTTAAGAAATTATTAACCTTCAAAAGGTCCAGTCACTAATACTAGTGTCTAATTTTAAGTGACACTTGTCGAAACTTCAGATTCTTCACTAAAAATAGTTGAATGTATACATCGGCTCACCCAAAGGGGTAGGCTTCAACGCATCGAAGGGGTAGGTAGAAGTACATATAAGAAAGTAGTATATATATACTTAAGCACCGACTTTAGGTCCTATGATGTGACAGATGGCAAGTCCGTCGTCATATCAAGTAAAAATTCAATCTCAGCAACGCTATGTTTTTCAAATAAAGTAAAAGAACTTTGTGCTCCGCTAAGGGCTTTATTTCTTAGAATTTTTTTGTTAATGAACAATATCGGGATTTGACAACCCTATCACACGCACAAAATTTGCCTCTTACTATCAGGAGAGCTTGTTCATCGTTTAATAACATTAAAATATCGTGAAAATGACGAAGCAAATAATATTGACAGTGATTTAATATCCGCAATGCCAAACTACTGAGTGCGATCGCGGCAGCGCCTAGATTTAATTAAACTGAAATCAGATTACTCCGACCGCTACCGACAGTAAAATATTCCCGTGTAAAATTGTAAAATGTTTACGGAGCTCTTTTTAATGTGACGATATACCACAGCTGGATATTAATATCATTATCATTATTAAATAAAGTGTTCTCGTTAATATATGGATATGGCACCAATATTAAGAGGTTTCAAAGAGTCATAACATAAGTTCAACATAAATATTATCCAAAGAATCACGGCTATGGTTAGCTATTATAGGTACATTTTTTCCTCAGAGTAGACTTTGAGTAATTCTACAATTTAGTTTTGGGCTTAAATCATGTTTTATTCAATTTAAGCATTGACGTTTCATAGTGAAAACAATTTTTTTTTGTTTTAATAACAAGGCTTGACATCATGAAGCTAAAAGTCGTTGTTTGGAGTGTATCTGGAGAAAAGACTTCTAAATTGGATAATGTCATTATTATAACATTTATCTCAGTCTCATAGGGCCGACTATCTACTCTTACAAGGCCGGCTTGTCAATTTCGCAAAACTGATATAAATAGCGGAGTTAACAATAGTACATATTCGGAACAAATTTGTGTTAAAATTGTAATTTCCAGTATAGTACCTTTAGCTTCGGGTTTTATAAACATAGAGTAAATGAAGAGAGAATACCACCTAGGCAAGCTGAGAGCAGACCTATCAAAGGGAAGTGAATGAAGGCTATTCGTTATCTTTCTATTATTTCGTCACCAAGACATATCGAATGCTTTTGTTGGCTTCATCTGTACCCACCTTGATTCTGTGACAATTGGCACGTGGCGGTTCACAAAAGGTTCGTAGATTTTAAGCAATATTTTCCACGAGAACGGTTAGTTAGTTTAGGATACATTCGTTATATTTTATTGCGAGTGGCGAGACTGATCATATTTAATGTGGTTTCATTTGTGTAACACTGAACTAAGTTCCCATGCCGTAGTAAGGGTTAAATCTGATTAAAAACTGTTATTTCATATTGACGGTCGATTGTTGTTATCATATAATACGTCACAGTTTTACTTGAGGTTCAGTTCTAAAGGTTCCATCTCCGACAGAAGCATTTGTGCGATGAATGTTTGCATTAAATAAATTATTTATGTTGCATTTCACATGAATACGTTTATAATTAACTGACTAGTTCATGCAATTTGTATTGTATAACACTTGTTTCGAATAATTTGACATGAAATCTTTGTGTTGGATAGTAATCAAACCACGTCGTGTTTGCAGTCTATATAATTAGTAACAAGTATCAAGGAATACAGGCAGTGTTCTCTTAAAGCGACCAACTCTTCCAAGCGCTCCGAAGAGACTGGTGATGCTCAACGTCTCCCTAGTTCTCGTCGCGCCTCATTTGGAAGTGTTGCTTGCTTCGTACATCATAAAAGAATTGGTATAAAACAGATGTTTTGAAATATTAAATAAAATAATAATTATTATTATGAAATTAACTAAATT
>DVZL01004459.1:0-12882 GCA_018236625.1 Lasaia peninsularis | reverse complement strand
TTCTGTGTATTAGTATCGTTGTCTAACACCCGTAACACAGGCATGTAATTTGCTTACTTCGGGGTTAAATCTATTTGTGTAACTTGTCCAGGGATATTTATTAATATTTATTTGCGGAGCATTATTTGTTTTTTTCGTTTAGCTTCCATTAAGTTAGATTCATTATAATTATTAAATTAAAAAAGAATAAAGCTTTATGATAGGTTGTCAAAAACTGGGTTATTTGAGTTTTTTAGGTTGGTAGAACTTTGTGGTGGACAATTTGGCGCAGAAGGCCTCTGATTGGCGACGCACTTGGTGATTTTTTATTTTTAAGAAATTTGCTTTTTGTTTGCCTTAATGTTTCTTGTTTTCAAAATGTTTATGTTATCTGTATTTTTAGTAGTTGTATTGATTCTATGCAAAACAATGGTTGATGACGTAGGGGGTTTTCGTACAATTTAAAAATGCAAATATTATATTAGTTATATATTGTCAAAAATGATTATGATATAATGCAGTGGATAGGTTATGCAAATGAGTACCGCGCTCTGTCCTGTCAGGTGCAACATGCCAACTCGCGGCACTGAGCGTGAGGTTGCTAACGCAAGTCAAGGTGATGATGACAGATGATTTTGCCAAAGAGTTTAGAATGTTATCTGTAAAACATAAAATTGATTGTTCAAACTGTTATTAAATGTGTTGTTAAACATTTTGTAGCATTTTTATTTTTTTATTATGTTATAAAACAGCTAGCATCAGCAGCTCCTGACGGTTAGAGACAAACTTGGCCAATAGTCACCATAGATGTTGTAGGTGCGTCGCTATCCTGTGGCCGGGGTGTTAGGCCTGGTGTGCAAGTCTACCGGCTGCCCTACTCTCTGTGCAAGTCTATGGCGATAGGAATAATTAAGGCGGTGAATCCCGACCCGGGTGAATTGCTGCACAGCACTGTACACCCAGTGGTCTTGTTGTCAATTACCTTGATAACCTATGCTCGCCTCTTATGAGCTGCCTGGTAGGAAGGCAGATGGTCTATTCTACACAGAGGACACGAACCTACGCGAACAAAAACTGTCTTGAAATTTAGTTTATTATGCAACTTAAAAAAATGTTTTTTCTAAATTTAAAATAACTGAACTAAAAATTTAAAAATGTCATCTAAAGAAAATTTATATGAACATGAATTATAGAACATAAATTAATATGTACAAGTTTTTGAAAATAAGAAAATTGTGATGCATTGAAGAAAAACTAGTGCCTACACTCTCTGTGTTGCAAATATATTAAGGGCGGCCTATAGCCGCCAAAAACTAGTGCCTACACTCTCTGTGTTGCAAATATATTAAGGGCGGCCTATAGCCGCCAAAAACTAGTCCCTACACTCTCTATGTTGCAAATATATTAAGGGCGGCCTATAGCCGCCAAAAAAAGGTTGAGCAGAATGTTCTTTGGTGCACCTCGAAAGTGCTATAAATAAAAATATGGATTTTGGCGGGATCGAAAGTAGAATGGAAGTTTTTTCATTATTATTGAATTTCGTGTAAATATTGATTTAAATTAGCCAATTTTGGTGGAACCGTACCATTACCTGTAAAAACTGTAAAAAAATCACTTGTATGGGAGCATCCTTTATATTTTTTTTAATTTGTTTTAAGTATGTGTTGTTAAAGCGGCAACAGAAATTTATATCTGAAAAATTAAACCTGGCGATAGACAGACAGATGGACAGTGGAGTCTTATCAATAGGGTTCCATTTTCACTCTTTGGATACGGAACCCTAAAAACGAATATGTTGATATTCCAATATCTAATACGGACGGGTAGCTTATTTTCTAATTTAAAAATCTACTACATGGCCTATTTTAACAGCCTTCAAAAAAGAGGAGGTTCTCAACTTGTCTCTAGGTATATTTTTTGGACCTTTTATGCAAGTTTGTTCATCGATTTCGAATGGGTTTTGGATAAAATAGGAATTGTTTTGAATGACATAAAATACTTCTGAGGTTATTCCGTATACATTTTATGGCTATTGGTTCAGTACTTTTTAAAATACACAAAAAGTAATTTAGTAGTTTACCTAGATGACATGAAAATGAACTTGAATTCGGACTTTTCTTATTAAATAACATTAAACATATTACAATGTTTTGTTAAATAAAAAACTTATTAGCAATATCCCTTGGCTCATGCACACCATCAATACTCGTAGGCAGGCCAGACTTTGGATCTATCTTATTTATCTTTCTCCAAAACTGTGAGAACTTTTTGGATGAATGGTGAGAAGCCAATATTTCCATTTTTATTTTGTCCTGATTGGCCTGACACCAACGTAATTTAGCTTTGAAATATTTTCGACTAATACACATATTATTATTATGCATTTATTTATTTATTTATTATGCATTTATTTATTTACTAGCTGTGTCCGCGACTTGGTCCGCGTTTTTATTTAATTATTTTATTTTACACATTTCTAAAGTAATTTTATTATAAAATTAAGTTTTTTAAGTTTCTTTATTAAATTAGCTGTCTGCTAGTGAAAGTCCCCTCAAAATCGATCCAGCCCTTTGAGAGATTAGCGAGTACAAACAGAGAGACTTGACAGAAATTCTAAAAAATGCTGTTTTGGTATATGTACCTTATAAACATACATACTTACGCATTTAGTAAAAAGCGATTATTTTAATTATACATGCAGACACTCCAATTTTATTAATTTGTATAGATTTTAAAGTTCATGAGTGATTTTTAACATACCCATTCTAATAAGGTGATGTGTAAAAATGGCATCAATCAAAATAAATTTATGCCAATAAAAACAATTAATGCGCGCAGAAACTGCCCCAAATGTAAAAGCGTAGCACGTGTGCCCCGGAATGTGTTGTATGCGAGGGTGTAAGGGGTACAGGGTGCATAACAATGACGCCCCCTCACATAGCATATTGCCCGTTGTAATAATACCGCTTTGAGGAGACAACTATAATTAATTAAAGTCACGTATTATCGGAAATAATAGAAATTTTATCGTCTGACCTTTTGCGGTCGAGGTACAGAAAACTAAAAAGTACCTACGTGTACTGACTACTGACTACTGGCATAGGTAGAAAACTGGCTTCAGAAATGATGATACTATAACACCATTCAGGCTGTCAGAGTTGCTTTCGTCATTACGAAAACCACGACAACTTTAACCAGCTCATCATAAAAAGTCAAGATTACATACATTCATATCTTCACTCCATATCCCTTGTGTGATAGGCAGAGAGTATCGGGTACCGAGTATCACTCCAACTTGCCTAATGTCCTCCACATTCATTACTCTGTTCGTACAAACACGCTGGTTTCGGAGACGCCTAACTCCACCCTCCGATACCCCGACAATACACGCATTATTTTATCTCTAGATCCTTATAATCTAGATCTACCCGGGTACCAACACCATCCATATTCGCATTGTGTATCTGTTTAGTCAATCTTGCATCTTTAGTAAGCAAAAGAGTAATCAAACATTCAGATATCTCACCCTCAGTAGTATCAGAGCACAATCCAAAAAAGCAGTTTTTTGGTTAATCAAGTTTAAAAATTCTGGATCCCAATATCGCAGCTTTTCAAATAACATGCTTATTATTTAAGTCATGACTGTGAAGTTTGGGAGATTTCTCTTTTAAGCGGCAGAAAATGTCATATTTGCCCTCAGTCAAATTACAGTTTATGAAAACGTAGACTTGGTTCCCTTATATAACTCAGGGATATATGTATAATAAAAATCCTGTAAATGGTGTTGTGTATTTAAGAAAACATGAGTCGGATAGTTTATTGGGAAACTTTTAAACACATTTAAAAACTGCTAAGCCAATATTGATAACGATTGCTAAATTTGAAAGGTAATTTGAAATATAAGATGTATTTGAATTGATTATAAGATCGGAGTAACTTTTATTGAGCGAACTATTCACACATATTATAGCACATCATTGAAGTAAAATGGGAAATATACAGGTACAGTGGAACTCAAACAAATGCCAGAAATAAGTTAAAACTTAAATTACATAATTGATTACGTGAGGTACTAATTGACGATCTAGCTATAACAAAGATATTTAAAAAATATATATTAACTAGTCAGTTGTTCTGAAAAGAATATACAGAATCTATCTAACACTTGTCATCGTCAGGAATTGAATCCAAATTTAATCAATGATCAAAATGACCAGGCGAGCACGTTAGCCCCTCGACCGATATGGTATAGACCTTAAGCATTGTGTGTTTGATAATATTCGACTTGTTATTTAAAAATCACGATAATTTCACACTTGCTTTCGAAATGTGATATCCGAGTATATTGTGCTTTTTCACGGTGCCTTCGAATTGGGCAAGGATGATCGTCACGCCGGGGTACAGGGAGGGAGGATTGTTAACGAGGCGAGACGCGTTATACGCAATGTCACGGGTTGACAGGAGATTAGCGACGCGCACGCGCTTGGCTGCAGTTGTGGCCGACACTCGCGGAGAAAACTGTCTATAACCATTTTATATAATCGGAAGGTAATAGAAGGAAGAAATAACATATTATTTGAGTACAACGTATTTTATCATTTGAAAGATTGATAGTTTAAGACTTCGAAAGCAGAAGAATTATCAGATGTAAGAAAAAACTTCGCTTATTTATATTCTTTAAGTAGCCTCGGAGTCAATTGTCAGAGACGGTATTTTCTGGTTTAGAACTAACTGACTCTTCTCTAACTCAACAACAGCTTGCTTATGCACTTTTTTTAGGGTTCCGTACCTAAAATATAACAACAGAACCCTATTACTAAGATACCGCTGTTCGTCTGCCTGTCTATATATATATATATCTGTCTGTCATTCTGTTTGTCACCAGGCTGTACGTGAACCGTAATAACTAGACACTCGAAACTTTCACTGATGACGTAGGTATATTTCTGTTCCAGCTACAACATACCTAAATACCTAAAAATAAAATGAAAGCAGAATAAACAAAAAAAAATATTTGCCGTTTTTGTAGATATAATGAATGTACGGAACACTTCGTGGGCGTGTCCCACTCGCACTTGTTCAGTTTTATTTAAAATAAACCTATAGTCCTATAATTTTCACATTTCACTGCTTCCACAAAAAGTCAGCAATGTGAAAAAGAAAAAAAGAAACCAAACTTCTTGATTCACGTACAAGATGTCACGTAAGATACTTTGCCCTATCATAATGTAGTTTTTGAGGCTGCTTTGCGTAATTAATCCTAGTCCCCGGATGACCGAGCTTTGCTTGGTTTTGGGTAGTACATCACATTTTTTGAAATTGTATTAGACATAATTTACAATGTTTTTCTTGTTTCTGTAGGGCCTCCAGGAATAGTTTTCTCACAAAAAGAAGGAACTCAAAAAAAAAATAAAAAAAATTATCGAACGGACTGGGTTTCGAACCTAGAACACTGCGTATTAAGGCACCCGTTTTCCCTATTGAGCTACACTAATTTAATAAAATGTGGCGAAATTTATCTTTGTATTGTAATAATATTGGTTTTTATTTCATGAAAACGCGATTAATAAAAGAAACCTGAGAATAAAACCTAGCTAGATCGATTTATCGCCCCCGAAACCCCCTATATACAAAATTTCAAGAAAATTGTTCGAGCTGTTTTCGAAATCGCTGATATATACAAGAATTGCTCGTTTAAAGGTATTAGATAGTTAAATTTTTCTTTCACGGTTGACCAAATATTATATTAAATACTAAAGTATAATGATTGTATTTTCAAAAATGTTTTTAATTTTATATATTCTATATATTGTCATAAATGTAAAAAATGATAATGTTATACAAAAATACATTATACATTTTTATGAATGAATGAAATCTTTATTGCACATTTAGAAGAAGATATAATAATTATTATTTATTACAGTGAAAATTTCAAGGAAAACGCAATAATTTAGTTTAACCAAAACAGATAAAAAAAATATGATCACACCCACATACCCCCGAAAAGTTAGGCGGAGGTACATATGCACCCACGATTAGCCGACGATAATAGGTCCCATTATGTGACAGTAAGTCTGTCGTTTTGTGTGTATGTTAATGCCTCTAGTTTTAGGTGTGATCAACAGTTGGGAACTTAATCAAAACATGATAATGACAAGCACTAACGAGTTTGGCTTCGTTTCTAGTCTCTACCACCTTGTCCGGTGCTGCTAAAGTATGCAACCAATTTAAATAAATAAATTATTGGTATACGGGCGATGGGGTCGTTACAACCCCACAGTGCTAACGTAAAGATAAAACAAGATGAATTATTGTGGGTTTTTTTGTTCATATTCTTAATTATTTCATAATTGATATTTAATTGAAACTGTTATTTTAATACAATTATATGAGAATAATAATAATTCTGACTACTATACATAATATATAAACCCCCCGCTTTCCCCGCGAGGTAATAATTATATGAAATTAAACATGAGTGGGAAATATTATTTGCTTACTTTGAATAATTGACTTTTTTGTTAGTGGTCGAATAACATCAGCGTTCGTCATTGTCGTGATCCGGTTTAGAAGATAGACAAACCGACAAACTTATTTAGACTAGCATTGCTACTTAATCTTGCTGTCTATTGGTGCGAGCAGTTTTTACATTTTAAAAAGAAAGTGATTTTTTTTAGTTTTAGCCTCGATGATGTCTAAAGTGAAAGCGGTCGGTTGTTTAATAAAAAAAAATGTTTCACAATTTTTTATTGGAAAAAAAATCTATGAAAAAGTACATGTGTTTTTCATTTAAAATAAGAATATTGGTGACTTGTACAAGCATGGTGCTTATACAAGTTATATATTTGGATAATCGATTTATCACAAATGAATAAAATACTCGTAATAGAAAAATAATAAAACAACATTTTTTTACTACAAGACCAAAATTCCAACGTCATAAAATATACGCCACCTGTAGACACCAAGAATACGACTAATTAGTAGAGATTATTTCTATAACTATAGCCAACATCATTAGACAACACGTTTTCAACAAATAGGAAGCAAAAACTAATAATTACTTTAATTAAGCATGACGTGATTGCTTTTTTTTGTATTTAAAGCCTAAGATTACGTTAAAACTCGTGACTTCCGGTAGTTTATTCGCTAATATTTTTAAGGTTCCGTGTCTAAAGAGTAAAAACTAAACCCTATTATTATACTCTGCCTATATGTCTGTCTGTCAGAAAGCTGTAACTCATGAACAGTATCAACATCTTTAGATAGTTGAAATTTTCACAGATTATCTATTTCTGTTATTGCTATAACAGATACAAAGTCACGTAATACAGTATAATTTAAGGGAGCTCTCATACAATTAACGTGATTTTTATGATAAGTTAAATCCCGAGTAATAGATGTCGCTGTATATATTTAAATCGTGGTAAGGGCAACGAACGAGTTGTTCTATATATTCTCAAAATATTTAGTTATTTGCTTAAAACATCATAATCTTTATTGTTTTTATAGACATTAGATACAGTACGGAACCCTTAGCGTGTAAGCTGGTAAATTTATGCTAATAATTTCTCTGAAACACTAAAACGATGATCACGTCCAAGCTTTGTATACTCTAAAGTTTATTTCACTTTATTCAAAACTTTTAGTTTCGAATACTAAAAGTTGTTTACAGTTTAGCAACTTTAAATAACATGTGCATACTCCAACAAAAAGCTCCGAGTTGTTCCGATTTGTTCGTGTATAATACCAAGTACCTTACATACTGAGCCAGAGTTTCTCAAACTTTTTGTTACAAGTATCCTTATACTAAGCACATATTTTGTGTCTGTCTATATGTAATTAGAATAAAATAACAGATTTTTAATTATGCTTACAAGATAATACTTTTTAGAATTTTTGTCTATCGATCTCCGTCTGTCTTTTTGTTCCCGCTAATATCTAAAACGGCTGGACCGATTTTGACGCAATTTTCACTGGCAGACAGAGAATATCGAATGCTAAATGTCACGATTCCTACATACTTGCCTAGCTTTCTCCACATTCATCAATCTCTTCATACATACACTTTCGGAGACTCTTGACACCATCCTCAGAAAATACGCGAGCTGTTTGATTGTGGAATGTCAATCTAGGTCTTCCTGCATACCTACATTCATCTACACTCGCTGTTTTGTGATTCTTTCAAAATTTACATATTTTTTGCCTATAGGTGGTATGTATTATCATTAAAGAATTTCTCTATTTCTTGACATTTCATTAGTTTTCCTTATCCAACCTTAGTCTCCTATGTTTCGGAAATTTCTATGTATTTGAAAAAATAAATCTTTGCAAACACCCTGTATAGCGAAGGTTGACATTCATAACAGACAAAACAATAGATAAAGAGTTATTGTGTTTCTCATGAACTTATAAACATCGTATAAAATTGTTTTCACTGTGAACAAAATCTTTAAATATTTAAAAACATTGTCATTTGTTGTACTAATAGCAGCGGTGATTCGTCTCGTTTTTTAGGGTTTCGTAATCAAACGTTATAGCGGCAACAGAAATACATCTGTGACAATTTCAACTGTCTAGCTATCACGGTTCATGAGGTACAGCCTCGTGATAGACCGAAATACAGAAGAACAGCGGAGTCTTAGAATAGGATCATTTTTAAAACCTTTGAAAACAAAAACTCTTTTTTTTGTTATATTGTATAAATGTTATATACCTACATGCAAAGCATAATCACAATAACATATTATAAAACAAAGTCACTTTCTCTGTCTGTCGCTATGTATGCTTAAATCTTTACAAATAAGCGACGGATTTTGATACGGTTTTTCTTAATAGATAAAGTGATTCAAGAGGAAATTTTTATGTATATAACATGTATAGTATACCCGTGCGAAGCAGGGGCGGGTCGCTAGTAAATAATAAAGTGTATAATAAGTAAAAAGTCTGGTTTTCATGGATCTCAGCCTATTACGAGTAATAAAGTGAGTTTAAGGTCACCTTTGGAAATTAGATTTTCATGAAATTTACATTTTAAAAGTGTTCATATAGAAAACCTTTCATCCTTACGTTAAATTATAAAAATTTGAATATTTCGAAAATTTACATACAAATTACATTTATGGCCGTTTGAGCGATATTTTGGGATTTACTCGTTGTTGATTTCCACTGCCTTATATTTTTCGACTGAAATAACGTCTATGATCGTCGTTGTTGTGTTCCATTTTAGGTGATGGGTAGCTCATGCCCTCACTACTCTTCGGAACCCATGTAATTCAATCTCAATAAACGTTTTAAAAAACGACTTTAATTAAATTATCATGTCGTCTAGGTAAATAACATTTTTGATTGGTTTCAAATATCAAAAATACTGAAACTATTTTGATAAAATTCAATAAAAGTCTATTACGAGTATAGCAAAAATTACGTTGGTTCTTGGTGGAACTTCCATATATTCTGAATATTTTAAATGAAAAAATATAAGTATTTTTAACATATTATAATTGTATATTTATTTTAATTTTCAACAACGTCATGATTACTAAAACTTTAACATAAAAATTACAAAAATCCGTTTGTATTTGAAGGTGTAAACGAATTACGAACGTAATGTAAAAAAACAGACTGAATGCGGCCCTCCTCCTTCTAAAGTCTGAATTCTTCTCCAACAAAAACACTATTTCTTTTATCAATACGTAATACCGTGATGATGTTATTAAACTTGATTATTACTAATGCTTTATAGAACAATAATAACTCAGTCTCTGCTAACATTAGCAATTTTTTTCTATACTGACCTTCACAGAACAAAAAAGTTGTGGAGTCGCTATTTGTCCGTGCAGTAACGCTGATTACATCGTCCATATTGTGGCATTGAAAATTTTTAACGGATGATCTGTAAGGCTTGTGTACAACGACTTCTATGTACTTTAATATTTTATGTTTTAATATTGTATCATATTACTAATTGTCTTAGCGAATTTCTTAACATACGACTCGTATAGGTTAAAATATCATTACGCCTTTATCCTCGAAGGGTAGGTAGAGATACATACTTATGCCCTTGCTATTAGCCATCGTTGTAAGGTCCGTAGTCTTATGAGGCACAAATTGAATCTTAGACAAGGTTATGTTCTTCATATAAACATGAATATGAAAATGACCATGATGTGATAGGTGGCAAGCCTATCGCCACTTCGGGCACATTCTAATCCTGGGCATGTAATACGTACTCAGAATAATCTGAAAACGTTTAAGAAAAGTTGCCCGACCTGGGAATTGAACCTAGGATCCTACGTGACTAACGTGTCATAAATGACAGCCGTATCTTTACACCACAGAGGCGAAAAATAAAATAATGAAATAAAATCGTAGACGAAGTCGAAGGCACAGCTACTGGTAAATAATAATTATTAATTTCCATAAGGAAAGCGTTAGTTTAAGAAATAGAGTTAAATAAATATTCTTTATCGTTAGTGTGTCACGATCCTAATTTTATGTTAATTGGTGTACAATTTAGAAACTCTTAGCTCCCGTTTATCTTTTTGTATTTTCAAGGTTAATAGACAAACACGAATATTTTTGAAGATAACTAAGTGTTTCTGTGCTTAAAAGTGGATGTCATGATAATATTTACTTAGGTAATTAGAAGTGTGTCCGTCTAGTAACGTTGTTATCATCATAAACTAATGTAGAGTTATTAGGGTTGTGCAACAAAACAAGAGGTGAAATAAAACTGGTTTGGATTCACAGGTATATTAAAAAAATTAAGCTGACCTTCGAGAGATCGGTTTATATTTAATATAAAAAATAACTTACATATTATTAATAATTGTATTACTTAAAACCAATTATTTCTTATTCATTTTACATTCATCCTTAATTTTATTCTTATTACACACTATCTAGCCGTGCCCGCGACTTCATCTGCGGTTTTATTTAATTAATTTATTTTGTACATTTCTAAAACAAAAGTAGCCTAAGCCGTTCCTTATTACATGAGCTGTCTGCCAGTAAAAGGCCAGTGAAAACGGACCAGCCGTTTCAGAAATTAGCGGGTACAATCAGGCAGATAGACAGACAAAAATTCTAAATAATGTTGTTGAGTGTAGGTGTTTGGTAGAGTCTTGCAACAACTAGCCCAGATTGCTACCATCGCCTTACCTTTTCCTGTCACAATAGTGTCAGTGCCCGACACCCTCGTGTTCTGGTTTAGAGGGTAGGGTGAACTAACTTCTGTAAAAGGCTTACCATCACAGCCTTAGTTTGGTAACGCACCTGTACCATCTTTGGTGTCAATACTTCTTGCCATCAAGAAATCCGTTTGCTTGTTGCCTTCCAATATCATGAAAAAAATGTATCTTGTAAATTTACATAATACTATGCACTTAGTAAAAAGCGTTTATTTTAATATTACCTACAGACACATCAGTTTTATTTATACATATGATAGTAAAACAAATATTTTTTTATTCATTTTATATACATCCTTAATTTTATTATAATTATACAAACATATCTTCACGCTAGGTCCCTTGTAGAGTTGCGGGTGATATGTATGTAAATATTAATATGTGTGTCTAGTCTAATTTTTTTAATCATAAGGGAATCCAATGTATTATTAATTTTATATTTTTAACCATGCTCTTTAAAGTCTAATATAGGTTTGTAACAATAAGTTTGAGAAACACTGGCTAAGTATGTAAAGGTACTTGGTATTATACACGAATAAATCGGAACACGTCGGAACTTTTTGTTGAAGTATGCACATGCAATTTAAAGTTGGAAAATGTAAACAACTTTTGGTATTCAAAACTAAAAGTTTTGAATAAAGTAAAATAAACTTTAGAGTATACAAAGCTTGGACGTGATCAGTTGAGTATTTCAGAGGCATTATTAGCATAATATTAGAAATATTGCCTCTGTAGTCGAGCGTAGTCTGTGTCTGATTTTGACATGAGGTTCCGGGTTTGATTCTCTAAACAACCTACAACTTGTTTTATGAGTTTTTTATGTTTATTTGAAAAACGTAACATTGCTTGTGGATTGCATTATTGCCTGATATGGCAAGGGACTTTTAGTTTTTCTTAAAAAAATGGATGGTGGTAGAGCGCTTTGTAGAGTCGCCTGAATAGAATTATTGCCATACCAATTACTGCTGCCATAATAACATTGTCGTGTCCCGGCCCGGAGTCCAAAGCATGAAAGCTTATATGGTGTCCTTAGACCATGGTTGTCTATTACCGTAAGGAGAGCTGTGTTTATTCGCTATTTTATATAAAAAAATCTTTTACTGTTATTAATACGTAAACAATACGATAAAATGAACTCCATTATTTTTGTTATACAAAAAAAAAATTCAAAATCTCCCATTAAGTGCCGAGAATCAACAAAAAATGATAAAAAAAATACAACCTAGTAATTTGCCTTTCAGGCATGTCTTTTTCTAGAAACATGAAATGTCTTTTCAAAAGACATCCCTATTGTAGTAATATCTGAGCTTTTAGCACTCTGATGAATAGACAGACCTACGTATTCATCAAGCGACATAGGTATTCAAAGATAGCCAAGTGCGAGGCGGAATTGCGCACAAAGGGATCCGTACTTTAATTTCTAGAAACAGCAAAAAAGTCACGTTTTATTTATTTTATGTAGGTATGTTTATTATCCTGTATACCCGCTTATGTATCCGACATTGTTTATTTTGGGTATGGTGGGGTATAATCAGTTTAAAACGAGAAGACTATTTTCTCTTACTTCCTATATATGCCAATTACTCAGGGGGAGGATACACAATGCGGATACACTGGCTAAATTAGATATATGTATATGTACGGGATAGATACATATGGTGACGTCGTAAGCCACAGTTACTAGAGTTACCACGAGCCCGCACGAATC
>DVZL01004458.1:0-12883 GCA_018236625.1 Lasaia peninsularis | reverse complement strand
TGGGTGATCTACGACTGAAAAGCGGTTTTTCCTGAGATTTTACGTTATTATTCCAATTTTTTGGATTTGGTTCAGGTGACAGCAATACGCGAGTATAATTTCGCTTGGATGATTCATTAACCTCTGATGATTCTCTATGTGGTGATGTTGAAAGTTTATGTGGCCTTCTTTGAAATAGAGCTGGTTCCTTACTACCCGGTTCACATACTTCTTCAGTTTTGCTAGCTCTCGCGATCTCTGGAAGGGTCTCAGTATTTTCTTCTTTTAATTTAGACACGACAGATTTAAGTTTATTTCGTACAACGTCTAATTCGGTGTTTTCATTTTCCACAGAAGATTTTGTAGAGGCTTGACTGGGCAATACATCCCGCTGTAACAAAAGAAATATATTAGGAAATATGTCAAAACATAGAAAAACCGTTAAGTAATATAAAAATATCACTGACACTTCATATATAAAACAAATTCATCCTCCGCAATAACTTATACTTTACTAGCACAAGCTAATTTTTCCTTATCATTATTAGTCTTAGTTCATCACAAGTATATTACCGTAAGTAAGTAATAGTAGTAAGTAAGATAGTTTGTTACCTTGATCAGTGAATGAAGATCTGGACGAATTTGAGAAAAATCTTATAGCATTAGGATCATTTATTATCCTTGAATATACACACACCGGCAAAATTAAGGGAACACAAGCAAAAAGTTGATTTTTTAATGAATTTACCTTCTATAAGGTTTTGCTGTCAGCTTTAGTTACGTTGCCCTTTAATTACGAAAATTTAACCATAATTAGCTGTTAATAAATAGCACATTATTTATAAAATAGACCTAAAATAAAAAAAAATAAAAAATAAGGCAATTTCACTAAGCAACTTTAAATTTTGATTTTAGAAAAAAACATGGAATATTTCAAATTAATAGCGTGTATTGCCTCCACGAGTTCTAAGCAGAGCTTGTATGCGATTTCCCATTGACTTAATTAGACTGTCGATCATTTTTTGAGGCAAATTATCCCACTCTTCTTTCAATACCTTTTTCAACTCTTCAACATTCCTGGGGGCTGGCTGGCTCACGATCACGATCCACGCGTTATCACTTATCATGCATAAAAGTGAAATTTTGGCATATGAATGAGGCTAAAGGCACAACATGTTGTTCTATGATGTAATAGAGTCACATATCGGTATGCCGTGAGAGATCCATTTTCAATCACTACTAACTCTGTGCGAGCCCCCAAACATATGCCACCCCATAACATCACTGACCCACCACCATAGAATACGGTTTCTATATTTTTTTTAAAATAAGATAGGAAGGCATTTGACCGCCATCTCACCTGATGTTAAGTGACAATGCGATCGAAGGTAGAACATGCCTACCTAGAAACAGCCTATTCACTCTAGCCTTAAACATGGCTAAGTTATAATGTTCCGGGAATACAATCGCAGTCAGCGAATTCCACTCCTTGGCCGTTCACATTAAAAAGGTTGAGCCAAATCGCTTCGTGCGGATAGATGGTATATCGACGACATAAGGGTGGAACGACCGCCCGCGCCTTGTTTCCCGATGATGTAACGGGGCCGGATGAATCAAATCGTGCAATTCTTTCGCACACTCGCCGAAATGTATTCTGTAGAAAACCGACAAACGAGCTACCTTACGCCTATGCTCAAGGCTCTGCAATTTTGTGTCGGTCAGAGCGGCGTCACCAATAAGCTTCTTAGCTCGTTTTTCAACTGAATCCAAAGCAGCCAGCTGATATTTGGCTGATCCATCCCAAAGGTGGCAGCAGTACTCCATACAAGACCGAACTTGTGCTTGATACAGTTTTGGCAATTGTTCTGAGTTGAAGTACCGCCTGACCCTGGAGAGAATGCCCAACTTTTTTGCAGCGGTCTTTGCTTTGGATTCGATGTATTTCCCGAAGTTGAGATGACAGTTCAACTCCGAGAAGCTGTAAGTCGTCAGTTATTCTACAGATACATTCCGGAAAGTCGGAGCCGGGTGGAAGGGGCTCCGTTTAGTAGATAATAGACACGCCTGTATTTGGTGGCATTAAACGTTACCAGATTGGCATCACCTCAATCGGAAACCGCCCTGAGGGCAACGTCCACACGCCTAACCAAATCCTATCGATAAGTATCTGTCTGTTACAGTGCTATCGTCCGCGTACCCCAAGGTCCCGGGTACAAGTAAGCCATTAATATGTAGTAAAAAAGTGTAGCAGACAGAACTGATCCCTGAGGAACACCAGCATTTATAGCCTGGATATTAGAAGAGTAGTCATCAAGGACTACTCGAATCGAACGTTCACTCAGAAAGTCAGATATCCAAGTGCAAAGGCCGTTAGGTATACCAAATGAGGGACACAAAAACAGAAGGCTTGCATGCCATACCCTGTCAGGCTTTAGAGATGTCGAGAGACACAGCGAGAGCCTCACCATGCTTCTCAACAGCCTCACTCCATAAGTGAGTGGTATTTACCAGAAGGTCCCCAGTCGACCGATCTCGGCGGAATCCGTATTGGCGGTCGCTGAGAATTTCATTGCCTTCTAGATATGCCAGGAGTTTGTTGTTCAGTACACGCTCCATAATCTTACAGAGTATGGAGGTGACCGAGATAGGACGGTAGTTGACAGGGTTAGCTCGGTTTCCTTCTTTGGGTACTGGTTGTACATTTGCAAGCTTCTATGATCTGGGCACAATACCAGTCTCAAGAGAGAGGCGAAACAGGCGAGTAAGTGGTGGAGACAACTCCGGCGCACACATACGCAGGACCTTTGCTGGGATTCCATCAGGTCCACTAGCCTTATTCACATCTAGAGACCGCAGGATTTTTAAAACATCTCTTTGATGAACGCGTACCTCCGCCATAAAGCAGATTTATAATATACATTTCCCCTTCTTACCTCTTTAAGGAGTAAAGAAAGATATTTATGTTTTTAAATATTTGTTTCAGGTACATCTAAAGTAAGAAGAATGAAGCTCTCATTAGACGCTGGTCTATTCACTGTTCCAATTCCACCAGACTATAGGGACATGCATGTCGTCGCGTCAGTTCTCAAATCCTATCTCAGGGAGCTGCCAGAACCATTACTTACCTATCGTTTGTACGAGAACTTCATACTAGCTTCACGACAACCCTCAGAACAAGCGCGGCTGAACGCACTCTGGGAAGCCATACATTTACTACCCGATGCTAACTTTCAGAATTTAAGGTACCTTATAAAATTTTTGTCTGCTTTGACCAAGAACCAAAGCACGAACAAAATGACCCCATCCAATTTAGCTATAGTGGTCGCCCCAAACCTCCTCTGGGCAGCCGATGAGAGCACTTTCGATATGAACATAACCACCGCAGTTAATTGTGTCGTCGAGTCTCTTATAAAACATGCAGATTGGTTTTACAAAGATGATGTAAATTTCTTCATATCATTCTCCAAAGATGATTTACTCCCGGATCAAACGTATGGCTTTGCGGGGAACTTTGGTAACCAAACAGCCGTTTTAAGTCAAGATCAAGCCAACGGAGATTATTGTAGCCTCGGCAACATGAGCAAGTCTATGTTCGATAGTAACCATCAGCTTGCTCCGAAACCCTTATCCGAAAGTGTCGGCCGCCATTCTCGGAGTAACAGTCACGACACTAGCTTAATATTATTAGAGAACGAAATGAAGAAAGCTCAATCAAACAGTTCATTATCTGACCAATCTAGTCCTCCACACGGTAGTCCGAAACCAATATTGAGGCGAAAAAACAAGCCACTTGCGCCCGTACCTCCAAACTTTACACCTGATAAAAATAGAAAAGTAGAACAAACCACAAATACAGACTTACCAAAAGAACAGCTAACCTTAAACAGAGAAAACGAAAAACCGGCGAAACCTCCACGGCCTGTGATTTCTGAAACTGGTAAAATCATATCCGGTGTTCAAACTATAAATAGATCAACCTATCGACAAAATAAGGCCATGAAAGAAGAAGCGGCTAGAAGCGGGAGTCGTGAAAATCTAACGGACACGAGAAGACAAAGTCTGGAGTTTGAGAAGGATAAATACGATAGCCTAAAGTTTGACAGCGGACGGGACAAGGAATCCACTCTCGTCGTGAAAAATGTGACGGCACAATCGGGCGTCGTGTCCAGGATGAAGATCGTAGGCGAACCTATGAGTGGACCCGCCTCTCTAGGGTCCGAGAAACCGACTAGAATCCAAATATCAAAACCGTCGAGCCAACCGCCACCTCGGCCGGTCGCAGCGCCCAGGACCATAGTTCCCGCGGCGGTCGAAAGCGACGACGTGCAACTTCGTAACAAGCCTGCCGTGCCGGAGCGCCCGGCTACGCTTCGGCCGCAAAGTTTCCGCGGTCAACGGTCCTCCCTGACGGACGGGGCGGAAATAGCTCCCACCGTGTTAGAACGGACTCACATTTACACGGTGGACAAACAGCATCCGACGATGATTCAAGTGGGCGCGCCCGCGGACGACGAGGGCTCGCGGAGTACGGTGCAGCGCACCCACAGTTCGGGTGGCAAAGACGCAGAATTAGAGGAGCCGAAGAGTTTGTGCAGCGCAAGTCGACAATTATCGCAATCTGAAGGGAGCATCACGGAGGGCGGGCGGTCGCCGCGGCCGCAGCCGGCGCGCCCGCCGCGCCCGCTCGTGCCCGCGCCGCCACCGCCCGTCGACGCCGCCGCCGCCATCGCCGCAGCCGCCAGCGAGAGCACAGACCTCTAGTCCCACATAGTATTATATACGAGCTGATTAAGAGTCCCTTCAAATCGAACTGAAAAATGTGTGGGTATTTTGTAAAAAGTCTAACTTCCACACGTTTCAGCTGGAAGTCGAGCAGCGATTTTCGATCGCGTCCGCTATAAATCCGGAACACCTGTTGTAATATTATTCCCACAACACTTCTGGATTTACTGTCTAGACCTCGCGACTTCAAATTGGCTTGCAAAGATGCGAGACTACCGCAAATTATTTATTGATGGACACTTATAACCGGTCTAGCTAAATGCGGCTCACGTGGTCCTAGTAGAACAGGGCAGCTACCGAGTGGGCAGCGTACCCGTTTCGTTCGTGCCCGTTTGATTAGAAAGCACTCCGGGTCGGATATCAGGAACTATCGCGTACCCCCGTTCGTGACTATTTTTTCCCTACCATTTTGCCGTGTGGTGTCTGCCGTCTTTTATAAGTACCCAGCATTTTCTCGCTAGATTGAATTGACCAAACGCACATGTCGACTGTATAAAGCATTAACATATTTCGAACGCTAGACAAACCTCCATTGGGTTGGCCAAGCCAAAGAACCTAAGTACTCTCAAGAGTTGTGACATTTGAGATTCTGTAAGCATGTGATGCGATTATAATACAAGAACAGAGCCTTTTAAATATAAGTTATATAAGTCAAGATTTGAATTGAATAGAGCCGTGATGTCGTTGAGGAACAGCGTATCATCCTTTTGTCATAAGTTTGTAATGAATGGTTCGTTGATCTTAATAGTGGTGAGATAATATTTGGACAGGTTTGATCTCGGCCTCGCTTGTCTCCTCATGGTCTTTGCCGTCTTCAAATACTTGTTAGTCTTGATTCAAAAACCACACGGTCTTGCTCATCTAGTTAGGAGCAAACCAAGACAGACAAGCCCGAGTTCAATAGACATCACTAAATCTTACGAGCGTGTGATGATGGTCCGATTGTAAGATTTTGTGATAGAAGATCCAATTATTCATGGTTTTTGATGATGATCCAATGGCTTTGAGAGCTTTATGCTTAATATTTCTCAACATGGTCGAAATTTTGCAATTGTATAGCTCTTTAAAATAAGTAATTATTATATCGGTATGTTCACAACCTAGAAGAGGTGAAATCTTATATTGCGTAACATTTTGGGCATAAACAAAACTGAGGTTCTTCCAACTTTTATATTTTATGAATAGAATGAGCTGCCTAATGTCGCAACCCCTTTCTGCCTAAGTTACGCGATATGAGACCTCATTATTCGACGAAGTCGCCGTAAGACTGATGCCCTCTATTTAATCTACGCATATACTAAAGATCACCCCCAAGACTCATAAGTACATTAGATTTTGTTAGTTCTACAATAACTTTGTAAAACATAAATCTTATACCCGGTTCCAATATTCAAGAAACAAACCGTATTTCGTATGGACGGTAGCTTTTTGTAAACTTAATATCAGTTTGAGGAATAACCGGTAAGATATCGAACTACTTTCATTCGTCGCAGGTATTAGACTCATAAGCCTTGTGGTTCTATGAGTATGAGTTGTTAACAGACAGGTTACGAATGATAATAGTAACGGGTTCGTTGATTATTGTGACCGGGCAATATTCGTTCATACATATCAGTGCCGTCGAATTAGCATTTGTCATGCTGAACATGTTTGCTTTTTGTACATTTAGGATATGGAGTAGTTCCTTGTGATATTAGGGGAATACCGTGGCCTTGAGCCCTATTGCGAAGTTATTAGGGTGCACAAAAGTACTGTACCATGGTAGCCATATTTTTATGATATTTACTTGACGGTACACTCATCGGCCACGCTGCTTCAGTGAATATTCTTAATCTAGGCTTATAATATTATGTTATGTAGTATTTACAACGTTTTATGTGATATGCATTTTATTAATTATATACTGCAAGTATACAAGCTTCTGTTGTAAGAAATATAACAAAACCAAGAAATGCGTTTCTTTTTTCTTCTCACTTGTCTCTCCTTAACGAATGTGTTCTAAACATCATCTTAAGTAATAGGAGCAAGATAACGTAACGTTTACGTGATAATAATTGTTCCCTCTTCCTCTTGACACAAACTAGTATATGGCAATATCCCTCCACTCCTACTAGTATTTCACTTTGTAATTCATAATAACGTCATATAGGTACGTTTTTGTAACAAAATAAGTTTAAAAGAAGTGAGTGTAGGTATATATGCCACTAGTTTTAGATAAAAAATCAAGCACAAAAACTTGTATAGATTTCCCTTGAAGATATATTATACACGACTAAACCTTAAGGCCCGCTCACATGAAACCAAAGGTCACATGAAAACAAAAACTTGTACTGAATACGTAGTACCCATGTCAAAACGCATAAATAAGGGTGACGCCACAGTAGCTACCGAGAAAGAAGCGCCAAATTCGAAAATACATATCGCACGTCTAATCAAAGAAAAATAATTCGAAATTTATGAGATTTAATCATAAAACGTAATGTTACGACGATTAGAATAGGCACGCTCCGATTCTCGCTAGATTTGGTACTTCAATTAGCCCTTTTCCTGGGAAGATTTAAAAAAGATCCGCTAGAGTCAGCATCGGCGGGTATAGTTCACACCATACACTAGTTTCCACTAGCGCCAATCTGGAAGGTTTTTGAACTGTTATTTATGCCAACAGCTGGACACATTTTTAGTTAATCTCCTATAAGAGATATTCCTCCTTACCCTCCATACGCAATGACAATGTGACTATGGAGAGTATAGGTAAGGAGGAACATCTCTTGTAGGAGAATAACTAAAAATGTGTCCAGCTGTTGCTATAAATAACAGTTCAAAAACCTTCCAGATTGGCGCTAGAGGAATCCATAGTGTATAGTTTGAACTATGGTGTGAACGTAGCAATTACCCGCCCACCGGTGCTGCCTCTAGCGGATCTTTTTTAAATCTTCCCAGGAAAAAGGCTAATTGAAGAATCGGAGCGTGCCTATTCTTAATTAACTTCTGCTTAATAATGTCTCTGCTTAATGCACTTTTCAACCTTTTTAATTGAAAATACAATAGTTTATTCACTCTTTTTAAATAGATTACACAAAATACATTTTTGAATGCATGCCTGATATATAACCTTCCTCTGCCAACCTACTTTATGCTTTTTACTTTTTTTGTATTATTATTCCCATTTAGGAATAGACATGATGACATGAGATGATTCCATAGAAAATGCGATGACGGACTTTTGGTAAAGCTGTGGGAACTTTACAAGAAATTTTGTGAAATTTTGGCGGGAACACGAAACGACACTTTTCACTGCCAGATATCACATATCTTCACTGATGCTTTTTACTTTTATGTGTTTATTACATTGACTTATGTCAAAATATATTGTCACTATGATTTCTTCTAAGTAAATTAAAGCTATGTTTTTCGTGGTTTATCGTATTATTGATGTATCAATTTAATTTACTTAAGATATAATGACAGACGAAAGTCTACGACCAATGCTTTTGTTAAATATCTAATTAAGAGTGAGCCACGATGGAATGGAATTTGGATTTCAAAAAATATTAACATGCTTACATATGTATTCACTAAGTTTTCATTTTTTTTAAGATTATTCTGCTATTCGGGGCGGAGAAAAATATAACGAATCAAAAACAATGAAAATTGGTCCAACAGATCTCGAGTTATAAGTGTTGTAACAAACCCAACTTTCTTTTATTTTCTCATACAAAGTAAACTCAACCCAACCAAGAGATGTCGCTTTCTATAAATAAACTGAGGCAACAAATATAAAAAAACATACAGTCCAATTGAAAACTTTCTGATTTTTATTCAGTTGAAAATTAAATGGGTAAATAGTCACAACATGTCTGCTCGGTCAAGTTACGGTGTTATTACTTTTCATTCATTTATTTAAATAAATTCTTCATGAAACAACTTAACTTCGTTACCGTAATTTTAAACCGAAAATAAAATGCTTCAAATATTTTTTTTTTATTTAATCTATGACCCTTATTTGAATATTTCAGTGATTTTCTTTTTTTCGATTCATCCAAACATATTTCGTAATAGTTATGGTAACCTGTTGTCACCTGCTCAAAAGATGCAAGAATCGATAGTTACATAATAGACTATAGTCGAAAAAAGTCAAGAAATGTCTAAATTTATAGATTAAAGTTAAAAAATCGATACTATCTGTTACTAGAGGAACAGCACTATCTAAGTGATAGACAATTGTCTTACTTCATTCAGTATAATACTGACATTTTAAATACGATGTCATATGGTGTAACTTTTTCTTTGTTATTTATTATATATTTATTTTATTTAAGATTGAAAATATTTTGTGTTAATATTTACATTATTCAATCATCTTCATAAAATCTTAGTGGTTCGATCAAATTCGATTTAAGCCTTGAAATATCTAATTATCAACCTGTTACAGATGTTATAAACATCTTTAAAAGAGGTTTTGAATATTTTGCTTCATCGAAATAGCAAATTATTACAATAAATTAGAAATATTGTTTCATTAATTACGCAGAGCATGAAGAGTTTCTTTGGAAAGACAGCGCATATTATACTTTGTCAACAACGAAGAACCATAGCCCATTTTTGTTTTATACTTTTTAAGAACAAGATTTTTAAGTATGACACCACCAAGCACACGGCTCTCCTGATGGTCTATAGACACTAGGGATGTGACGGAGCTTCGACTCCGACTGTGAACCTAATTTTATTCCACCACCAAATTGCTTGTTTTCTATCTGAGACTCTTGTCTGACTGAGTCTTCGGAACCGTGTTTGTATAATGACAGTAGTAAATGTAGATGAAGTCAAGAACGTATGTAGGAATCGTGACAATTAACACTCGATGCTTTCTTCCTACCCCGTAGGAGGTCTGGCGTGAAGATATGTAGTAAAAAAATTTGTTTTTTTTGTGCTCGCGATTTCGTTTTTGTTAAGCCGTTCCATATTAAATGATCGGTCTACCAGTGAAAGCTCCATCAAAATCGCCGTTTTTACAGATTAGCGGGACAAACAGACAGACAAAAATTCTAAAAAATGCTGTTTTCGTGTATTTATTTAAATAAATAAATAAAACTTTACAGGTTTTCGTAAAGAATTCATCACACATGATGTTATACAATTAATAAATACATAGAAAAATATATTATATACCTCTGTAAATCCAGTGCCCTTTTTAGTGGTTAATAGTTTTTATAGCATTTTAAAAATAATTAGGTAGTAGTAGTATTATCAGATGCTCCTCATAAAATCCACCGCTTCCCGCTATAGTTTTTACAAACGTCCCGGTAAATAATCCAAATTATTTTTAATAGAATATTTTTACGATATTATCACATTAATTTACAGATTTTTGTTTACCAGTTTTACTTGCAAACAATTAAGTGAATTTATATATTTTTTTTGATAATATTTCGTCACGTCTACACATAGGTAGGGAGAGGTACAAACTTTTAAAACCCACGATTAGCCAACGATATTAGGGCGGAAAGTCCGTCGACATATCGGACACAAGACAACCCATTTTTTAAAGTACAAACTGAAAAATCTTGTAATAGTGAAAATAGCACTTCCCGGACAGAGAACCAAGGATTTCATGCGTAAAGGACGATAACCACAGAGGCCACAAATGAAAAAAAACATTTTTCGTGAATAAATTTATTACTCCTTCAAACAAGCATTAATAAGTGCTTTAAATTCAGCAAGTCCTGGCTCGTTGCAATTTTTGTAGAAATCTAGTTCAGAGCATCTTGTCAGCCATTCAGTAAGTTTGGGATATCTGAAAAAAAAAGTGAAATGATCGTTTTTTTTCTAAAAACAGTAGAATTCGGTAGGATTTAATATTTTTTAGCATTTTAAAATGTTTATTCAATACTAGCTGTTGCTCGCGACCTCGGCCGCGTTTTTATTTTAGGCATTTCTAAAATGAAATTCTCAAATAAGAGTAGCTTAAGCTTTACTTTATTACATTAGCTGTCTGCCAGCCAGATAGACATACAGAAAAAACTCTGAATATCATTATTCTAGTAAGTTTTGTACCTTGACACCTATTATTCCCGTAGAGGTAGGCAGAGGTGTGCTAGTATATCAACAACTCGTAACTCCAGTAGATATACTAAAACACCCACGATTAACCAATGTATGCCGCCATAACCAGTGGGGCCCATGATGTGATAGATGGCAAGCCTATCGTCACTTCGGGGACATTCCGATCCCGGGCAATATAAAACATTTATGAAAAGTTGCCCGACCTGGGAATTGAACCCGGTACCCTACATGGCTAATGGGCTTAGCAGGCGATAGCCGTACCGTTACACCACAGAGGCGAAGTAAAATTAGTTTCGTATAGTTTAGAAAGTCTCACTGTTCTAGCTGTTGATGATGAACAGTTTGATCATTCTTCTGTTAAAAATAAATGTATCCATACCTACATCCAATGTTAAAATATTCATAATCTATTTTTCAACATTAACAGTGAAACCGTTTACATGCAAACAGTATTTAAGTTCACCGCAAAAAGCTAGGCGAGAGAAACTATGGAACAGGTAACTGGAAAAGTTGTGGCTCTATTGACTTTGAACATGGCTGGGTATTCTCGGGAGCGAACAGTATCAACTTTCAAAGAGGGATTACGACTCAATGAAGCTGCTGTTCCAGATACAGTTTTTGTTGCTTAATTTTGTTGAAAGTCCCACCTTATTATACACAGAGATACTCGCGACCCGCCTTAGCTTCTAGTATTTTATAAAATCCTATCGTATATTTTCGTAAATTGTAAAATTATTACGTAAACGTTTTAACATCGTGTTTGTCCAGGGTTTTATTGTTATTAACTTACTGATTTTTATTTATTTCGACCATTTCATTTAACGAGCTGATGGTAGCCACGCAGCAGATGTCTGCCAAGGTAAGTTCGTCTCCCGCCAACCAGGGGGAGTCAGCTAAGAACTTCTCCATAAACTCGTAACCTGATTGGATGTTTGACTTGAATTCTGGACGAACTTCTTTCGCTTTCTCCGTGAGCATGGATTTCTGAAAGCGATAAAAAAATGGTATATTAAAAAATGTACATCGTTCCTAACCATCCCCGAAGAGTTAACCAGGTATATATGCACCCTCGATTCACCTATATTAGGTCCCATAATGTGACAGGTGGCAAGTCTATTACCATATAGAATGCAGATGTAGTCTTAAGCAACGTTATGTTTTTAGATAAACTGAAAAAACTTATAGAAAAAGTTCCCCTACTCGGGAATCGGACTCAGTACCTCGTGTTCCATACCAGTACCATAAAGGCGATTCTGCAAACGAAGTCGCTTCTCCAATCCTGTCTGTGACTAAGTATGCTTAGATGTCTAAAACTACCAAACAGATTTTCATCTGTTTATTTTTAATAGATAGAGAGGAGAGGAATTCTCATCAATCAATTCAACCCACAATTCAAGAGAAATCATAATTTTATGCATTAAATAAATACAATTGGAGTGTCTGTATGTAATATCAAAATAGTCGCTTTTTACTAACGTATGCATGTGTACGTCTACAAGTTAGTATACATAATATGCCAAAATATTTTTTAGAACGTTTGTCTCCATGTCTGTTCGTACCCGTTAAACTCTGAAACGGCTGGACCGATTTTGATGGGACTTTCACTGGCAGACAGCTGATTTAATAAAAAACGGCGAAGGCTACTTTTATTTTAAAAACTAACTGTACCTTTGACTTTGTCCGCGTTTTTATTTTATATATTTTTAAAATAAAAGTAGCCTAAGCCGTAAATTCTTACATTAGCTGTTTGCCAGTAAAGGCCCGTCAAAATTTGGTCGAGCCGTTTCAGATATTAGCGGGTACAAACAGACAGTTAAACGGACAGATAGACAGACAAAAATTCTAAAAAATGTTGTTTTGGTATGAGTACCTTCCTAGCCTATTCCTGTTTTTATAACAGTTTATTTCGGTCTGCTAAATGATCAAGATTCGATAAGTGTGCCAATTTAGGTATAGGTTAGATGTTAAGTTAAAAAGTTTTCCTTTTTTTATGATATTGGAAGGCAAACAAGCAGACGGATTTCCTGATGGTAAGAAATACACGTCGCCTATAGACACC
>DVZL01004457.1:0-12884 GCA_018236625.1 Lasaia peninsularis | reverse complement strand
GTTTAAATTTTGAAAATATGATATTAAATGACGAGAACAATGGAAATAAATAAAATTACAAAATAATAAAACAAAGTATACACTACGACAGACAAGGCAGCATGGCCAAAGGTCTTAGCCTGTTCGATAGGAACGAAAGGAGGAAAAAAAAAAAAGTCACTGAACAGCTGTAAATATAAGTTTCAAAACAATACAAAATGAACTAGACTTAAAATGAGCTTTTAATATAATTTAAACCTAATTACCTATTATAAATATTTGGTATAATCACATATTTTCGAAAAATACTTCAATATGATATTACGAAAACAAATTTTTAGTAATAATTTTCAATTAGCCAATCTCAGAAGAATGATATCTTATATACAGGGCCAAGAACCAGAACCCAAAATAAGAGAGTATTTTTACTATATTGACCATCAGGGTATGGTAAGACATCCTGCTTATTTAAGTATTTAATTTAGTGTACAGAATGAAAATGATTATTTGGTACTTGCGTTAAAATATACATTCTAGCCATGTTCGCAATGCAGCACAGAGTTAGGGCTAGTAAGCTCGCAGCTATCCTGATTGTTAGAAACAACCAAGGCCTATCAAAAACCATAGAGTTTTTCTATCATCATTGTCTACTAGTTATTGTACCCTTCAGACCACTGACCAGAACACGACAATGCCATTATACGGCGGCAGGTATAGGTTCTCAGTGGAGTGGAGCTGATAATTTAAAGTAATAACAGTCACTTTTTTTGGTGCCGCCAACCATTTGTCAAATGATGGCCGCAATGTTGACAAAGGGATGACATTCATGTTACTTCCTCCACTATTGTGTGTACCAACCAACATATTAATTTAGTTTTCGCTTCTTTCAGTCGACGATAGCTAATTAATTCTATTTTTTTTTCTTTCAGTTGTTTCTCGATGACTCTAAAATGAAAAATTTCACATCATGTTTTAAAGAAAAAAAATTTTTAGAGTTCTTTTTTAAGAGAATTCGTTTGAACAGGACTGGGAGATACCAAGATGATTTTCCATTTATATCTTTATGTGGCAGAGAAAGAAACTATATAAGGTGTGATGATGTACCAATTGTATATACACATATTAATTCTACTGATGTAGATTATTTAATATTTGGATATGCTGGTGATTTATTAAAATATAATTTTCATCCTGAAAAAGTTTTCATGTTACCAGAAACAGGTAGAGTTTATCATCCTGCAGATGAAAAATATGGGGGTATTGGTTTAATCCGATCTAAGTTAGCCATTGAAATGAGTAAAAATTTCTCATTTGAAAAAGGTGATTCTAACCCTCCTACACATTTTATGTGGAAAAATAAAATTTATAAGTTGGATCAGATGTGGTTTAGGGAAACAATAAAACAACATAATATTAAAATAAATTTAACATCTGATTAAAATAATGTAAATTTACATTTGTATTACTTATTGGGTTAATGTTATCAATAAACACAAACTTTTACAAATAGCAACAAAATTGATCATTAAAGAGTGTATTTTTACAAAATGTTTCCACATTTAAAATGTTTTAGCTGGAAACATTTAGTTTAATTCAATAACTCTATAGGATACCAGGAAATATTACAGCTGTATAGTAACAAATTAGTATTCAGTGGCACTGAAGATATGCAGGATAATAATTGTAGATATAATGAAATTATATTGATGTTAATTGATGTACTATTATATAATATTACAACATAGCTGTAAACAATGTAGGAAACATATCCCCCATATTTGTGATATTTTTAGAGTTAACATATAACACAGAGCTGTTTTTCCTGACACCTAATGTAAAAAAATATTAGAGCTTATATACCTATTAAAAATATATGTAAATTTCTTATGTAACCAAACTAACCCATGCATACTATAAATTTGCACCATATATTGTTTTGTTTCACAACATAAATCTGCAGGCCATTATTAGTCCAGCTAATCCAGCTGTGAAAATAATTTGTAATTAATAGTAAGTTGTTCAATAATAATTACATGTTACATAAAATTTCAATAATAATTTGTTATTTTTTATCACAGGTTTGTTAGAATATGGCTAAGTCAATACTTTATTAAACAAATACTTTTGATATTTTTTATGTTGTATCTTCTTTTGAAAAAGGTTGAAAAGACCCTGGTTGAACCCATGAGATACCATGAGAATTTTCATTGTTTTCTGGTGTTTTTAACATCATACTTTTAGCTTTGTCATGAATACTGGGATTGTAAGGCTTAAATGTAATATAATGTTTATCTTCAGTCGGTGGCTCGTCATAAACATGCTCTAAGCTTGCATCAACACACTCCTTTGCTTTATCAATAAATGCTTTTTTATTAGTTTTGAAGCTGAAACAAAAACTTTGATTGCAACCAGTTTCCAGAAATAATTAAATTAGGTGATGATTTCAAGAAACATTTTCTATGAAATAAATAAATATCTCTGAACAAAATGAACTAACCCTAAGATATAAGCAAATTATATGCATGTATCATAATACTTGTCTTAGTCAACATTTCCAACACTAAAATACTATAAATTTAACAAAGACCAAAATAAAAAAAATAATACACCTATGCTTATCACACTAATGCATGATTCTGTTCAGAATTAAACCCAAGCCTTGAAGATGACCAGTGACACAGAAGAGACGACCATGCAATATAGACATCATAGATGTTTAGGTGCTTCACTGTCTTGGGGTTTTAACTATTACTGTCATAATTGCAGTAATAGTTAAAGCAGTGGATCCCTACCCGGGTAAGTTGCTGCACAGCACTCTACCACCAGTTAGTTATCTTGTTAGTAATGTCCCATTTAGCCTATGTTGCCTCTTACAACCTGCTTGGCAGGAAAGCAAAGGGTCTTTCCTATACAGAGGACCCGGACCAACATGGTAAAAACAGCTGTGAAAATATGTATCAACTTTTGTTATGATATGTTACAATGGAATGTGAATAGCTTATACTTACAGCGTTAAAGCATCATTGTTAACAGGGACTTTCATATTGAAATTATCAAATATCCAAATCAAATACTTCAGTATTTGCCATATATGGTTTTGTTTTCTGTCCCATTGTGGAAATACTTCGTTTAAATTAAGTTTCCCAGTACTGACATCAATTGCTGGGTGAAACATTTGTGATGTAAAAGTTATGTTCTAAAAAAATACATTTTTTATATAGTATTATACAATAATTGTAAAAAAACCCTGTATACATAAAAGACAACTCAAAAAATGAAATTATTATAATGAATGATTGACTAAATTATGTTTGGTCTAGTGCTCACATTATATATCATGTGTAGAGTGTTGCATTCAGATTGATCTATTAAGATCAGTTTTTGGAGATTAAAGAAAAAATAGGAAAATTTCTCATTTTCAAAGATCTAATTATATTACACTAGATTTTAGTATAACAGCTAGCATGGTTTAATTAAATATAAATTAAAATAATAACATTAGAATGTTAACAATGATTGTAATTAGAAAACTTACAGGAATAACATCATCTGGAAACTTATCAGGTAGTGTTAAATTAAACCGGAAAACTCCACCTGCATATATTCCTTTTCTGACAAAAATAACTCCATACCATACTGTAATATAAAAAAGGACACCTTTTTATAATCTTGCAGTGTAATACAGATTAGTACTATTTAAATTACAATAGTTGGGAAAATCATAAATAATTTCTAAATAAATAAATCGAAAAATAAATCATACAATTAAAAAAAACTTTGCAAAGCCTATATTTGTATGTTAAAAATAAACATTTGTATTTAAAAATATTGAAACATTCTGGAATTGCAAAGATTTTGATGATACTTCTCTTTTGATTTATGTACTGCAATTTACTACTTCTTTTGGTTAAGTTGTTCTTGACTGCCTGCCTGCCTCTTAGATAACAATAGTAATCATAATTAATTACTAACATAAAGTGATTAGTATTATAAATACTAATTTTGATTGATAGAAGCAGCCTTTACTTCGCAGAAATCCATATAAAAATAATTTTTTTTGCAAACTTCCATAACATTAATAATTTCATTTTTGTTTAACTGCTGTCCAATTAAGTCAATTAATTATTTTATAAGTTTGTCTAATTTATTCATAAAATAATCAAAAAGTAGTTACATCTTTTTGATGACCTACAAAACTTCCACTGCCTTACCTATTCTTAAAGATAGTGTTCCGGTCCGGAGGGTAGTCTAGCCGGTAGACTTGCACATAGGGTCTAACAGCTCGACCACAGGGCAGCATGGCACAACATCTATAGTGTTTATAGGCCACCATTGTCTCTTGCATCAGGAGACCCATATGCTTATTCGCTGTCTTATCTCATAAAAAAAATATTGCAGTCCAGAAGTAAAAGAGATAGGGTTAAGCTTTAAGCAAATACTAATATATTCCAGTAAAGAACAGAATATACTTACAAAAAGAATTTTCATGGGATGGTATTACATAAATTCCAGGTAAATATTCAGTTTGTAGCATCCTACTGAAATAAATAAAGACAATTTGTATTATCTCCTCTTAATTTCGTCATTTAAAATTATTTAATATGAGATGCATTCAAAGCTATTATACAACAACTGTGCACCTTAAGACAATTATTATAATATATAGAACAGTAAAGAACATTTATTCATTGTTTTATTATATTTTAGCAAGTTTTTGTTATGTAAATAGATTTTAATAGATATTAAAAAAGAGAAAATAGAAGTCCACTTAATAAGGAGCCAAATTCTCAAGTATTAATACATTTTATAACCATGTACCAAGAGGACCGCTTATGTTTTTTTTTATCCAAGCGTATTTCTTCATAATTGCACAATTTACGTAGACATATATGAAGAAACATGAAAGAAAAATACTCAATGTAGTATTCAAAGTTATCTGTGGTAGAAAATCACAAGATAACAAACTATCAACACTTGTTTCTGTGATTACTACATTGAAATATTGAAACCAAATTCTATAATACCGTCTCACAAGTGATATAAGTATGTGTTATTTAGTATACTCTCCAATAATCAGCAACCTACTAATAATTTCTTAGCGTTACGATGAAACTTACTATTCAGCCATAATAAGATATTCTTGGTGAAAAATAGCATATCCTCCTTCTTTCATTTTCATAAAATCAATTTTTATTTCTTCATTCATTGGTAACTTAATATTATATGTATTTTATAGAAGTTATTTTTTAACTTAACTTTTATATTTAAAAGTAAAATTTACTTCATTTTACTGATGGAATGAAAACATGAACAAAAACTAAACACGTATTTTCAAATTTATAAAAATGAAAAAATAAGTACACAATTATTCCAACTCCATGAATATTTTTGACAACACTGACATTGGTGTTGACAATTGATTTGTCAAAATTTTTGACATTAAGAATTGTTTAGGGATATGTGTGTATAAAGGAATGGCATGGATATGTTGATATTAACAGATATTCTATTGTAAATAACAAAAAATATCAATACCTACACGGTGATTGATTAAGTTCATCCGTTGGTGCTCGGTGGTATTTTTTTTATAGTATCTTATTGGTTGTATTTAATTTTAAAGCTTGCAGAAAAAAATCGATTGATTTTACATGGTACACTTAATTCTTCTTGTTATTTATTCTTATTTTCAGTATCAGTATCAAGAATAATTGGCTTTGGAATTGAAAAGCCAACTATTGGAAAAATATAAAGCCAAAGAAGGCTTTGTGTTTAAAGGGAAAATTTACTGATACAACGGTGGCAGGAACAGGTGGCGATGATATGATTCTGAATAAGTTGCTACTTCTACCAAATTATAACTCTTAATTTATAAAAAAAATAATCGCGGATTTATCGGTAGCCTATGCTCCATTTTATTCAATATATACATCTATACAAATAAATAAAATTGGAGTGTCTGTATGTAATATTAAAATAACCATTTTTTACTAACTGAATATTGTGTTAGTAAACTTATTTCGTGTATTATGTAGTAAAAATTGTTCTTGTTATGCATTTAGTAAAAAGCTGTTATAACATCATGTTATATCTATACAAATAAATAAAATTGGAGTGTCTGTATGTAATATTAAAATAATGACTTTTTACTAATTTATGAGATATGAACAATGTACATAGACCAAAACAGTATTTTTTAGAATTTTTTACTGCCTGTCAGTCTGTCTGTTTGTACCCGCTAATTTTTGAAACAGCTGGACCGAGTTTGACGGGACTTTTACTGGCAGACAGCTAATGTAACAAGGAATGGCTTGGGCTACTTTTATTTTAAAATTTTAATTTACAATTAGTGTATGAAATAAATATATAATAATAAATTACCTCAACTGCTATACACGTATATGCATAAATACATGATTAAAATTAGTTAATTTTTAATTAATATTCTATTTCCTCCTTGCTTCTGTGGCCTAGTGAACCAGGTTTAAACCCCACCATGTATCGATGAGTTATTAGATAAATACATGTTCTGAGTACTCTTACGGTGAAGGAAAACATCGTGAGGAAACCCGGGTTTTGTGGCTGATATGGCGACGGACTTACCACCTTCACATCTTGAGACCTTATACTTCGGCTATTCGTGGCTGTGTATGTACCACTGTCTGCCATTTTGGAGCTGCTTACCATATGAGCGTGACGATATTTAGTTATTTATCTTTGTCTTTTCATTCTGCGTTTAAAATATTTACGATTTATGTAATTTTCAATGAAAAAAAGGAAAATATATAATGTTAATATTTTTCAATGTAATCCACGATGAAATATCAAAAGTGTGCCCTAGTAGTTTTGCCCATCACTACTTACGATTGACGCACATTAGTCTTCTTCTTCCTTTATTAGATTGGCAAGGAGTGGTTGTCAATAAGAAATAGCCTGAAAAGATTTATCTTTAAAAACGTAGTGTACGTAGTAATAAATATTTATTTAAATTAAAATATTTTATGTTTTTACAAATATTTTATTATTCATATTTTGTAAGTGGAGCCATTGACGTTACCATTTAAAGGCTAATAATATGTAATATAAGTATTTATATAATATGTAATTGTACTTATTTACGATTATAATATACGTACTAAAAATGTATGTACAATAAAATCTGCAAGTAATTTATAAATGGACGCGAATTTTAATGTACAAAAGACAATATATTAAGGTAGTGCTATAGGTATATGTAACAAAAAAATGGCAGAATGATACACACACACAGTAAATATGATTTATTGAAACTATTTCTGTGCTGAATGAGCAGTTAGGACTTTCCTACTACCTATATATCATTTTACTCTTTGGGACTTTCTAATAATACCCTTGAAATTTGAGATTGAAGCAATTATTTATTTATCTGTGGATTGCCGCGCAATTTGAAATCAAATATTTCATATGAAAGCAATTTTAATTTCAATAATTTAATCTATGATTAGTTATTTTTGATTTGGATACTGTGTGTTGAAAAACGAGCCATGCATTCAGCCGGTAACAATTGTCGACTACGATGAATTGAAGGCGATGGTGGAAACGGATTCAACTCAATCTACGGCTGCTGTTTGCTGCGCCTTTTTTTCGGCGTAATCTACTGACAGAAGGCATCTCAACCGAACCTGTGAACCGAACGTTTAAAAATTCAATATGTATTTTAACCTAACATTTTTTCATGAGATAAGACAGCGAACAAGCACACGGGTACCCTGATGGTAAGAGACAACCGAGGGCTATAGATACCAAAGATGTTGTAGGTGCGTCACTGTCTGTGCTCGGGCTGTTAGACAGCGGTGCGTTCTTCGGAGATCACCGTGTGGTTTTTAGTCAGTAGAAGTCTGACATAACCCACCGCTTCCCCCGAAAGTGCTTTGACAGCATCTCGCCTGTGTAGGGATCCACCGCCTCACCTACTCTTGCCGCCACCATTACATTGTCGTGTTTCGGTTTGGAGGGTAGGGTGGTCGGTAGACTTGCACATCAGACCTAATAAATACCACAGGAAAGTGACGCAGCACAACACATAGTGTCTATTATAGGCCACGGTTTTCTCTTAAGATAATGTATTGCTGTTGATCGAAAACACCAATGCTTAGAAATACATTTTCATACAGATACCTTGCGAGGGAAGCAGAGAGCATCGTGTGCGAAGACCTAACTTCTTTATCCTTACTTAATATTAGGGTTGTTGAGGAAGTGATTACGAGGAAGAGGAGGAGGAAGAGGAATTTTCATCAAATTTTTGTCCTGTCTGTACATAACTAGGTACATACATACACAAAAAATACTTAATTAAAAGGACATTTTCCAGTAGACCAAACTATGATTCTAAATCATTCTCAAAACACACACAGTAAAACATCATCAAAATCGGTCCAGCAGTTAAGGAGGAGTTCAGTAACATACACAACACATGCACACACAAAAAAGATGAGTGAATGATACAAATTTATTTTGGAATTGAAATGAAAATAAGAACAGTCTCTATTTCTTGATTAATTACTTAAATCGAATATTATTAATCAAAATTAAAGAATTGAATACTAATAATCAAAATTAGTTGAAACGAGGTTAATTTTTATAAAAATTAATTTGGACGCTGTTTCTCCCGACAATCGGTTTCTTAGCTCATCATATATACAAATTCCTCATAAATTCCTCTTAAATTTTGAGGAAGCGATAGCGGAAGAGGATTTTTTTATTTTTATTTATGAAGATGCGGTAGCGGTTGAGGAACCCAAAATATTGCGGAACTTCCGCATTACGAGGAAGCGGAAGAGGAATCCTCAACAACACTAATACAGATAACTATGTCACACAAAAACCTGAGCCCGTCAGGATTCAAACCTGAGTCTCGCGGTTGGTCGGTGGCGACAGGCGGTTACACAAACCTCTCAACCAACGAGGAGGTCATGTAATACAAAAACTTTAACAATTTCTTAAGAAATAGGTATGTCATTTATCCTTATTGTTTTGCTATTGCTTTATATCTTCCGGTTTTGCTTCTTAAATTAAAATTACAGAAATCTAACTTATACATCTTTATTTAAATAAAATGCTTTAGATCTCATAATTCACAACGTAACTATAGTTTACATATAAATGTATATCACCGTACCCCCACGCCCACGCCGGCATACATTTATTGTACATACCTACTAAAGTACATGTGACAAAGTAATTAGTTAGTATGCAATGGAGGAGCGAGATCACCTGACACAAGTATTTTCTGAATACCTAGTAGGTTGGTAGATAGCAAGTATTGATTGGAACAATTACTGAAATAAACAATTTTTTTACATAACCCATCGTGATGACGGTATTATGTGATCTTGAACTACAAACTTACCATTTTGTAATATTAAAACTAGCTGTGCCTGCGACTTCGTCTGTATTTTATACATTTCTAAACTAAAAATCTAATATAAAAGTAGCCGAAGTTACTCATATTATCATAAGATATCAACCAACTGCAAGTGAAAGTCCCGTCAGAATTGGTCCAGCCGCTGCCTTTTCAGAGATTAACTGGAACTATCAGACAGACAGATAGACTAAAATTCTAAAAGACATTATATTGGTATATGTAGTATGTATCGTGTAAATCTACATAATATGCATTTGAAGAGTGGTTATTTTAATATTACATACAGAATCCTAATTTTATTTTTTTTAAAGATTAAAAAAAAACATTGTCCCTAGTACCTTGGCTAATCGTGTGTGTTCTAGTATATTTACTGGACTCGCGAGTCGTGGATATATCAGTACACCTCTGCCCACTTAAATTTGGATGTATTTCTAAGACGTAATAGCCCAGGAAATGTTTTTAGAAGCCAAATCGGTGAGCCCAAAATAATAAATAACATATGTGAATGTGGATAATTGACTTTTAATAATGCTTAGTACACGTTTCGGTTATTTCACAACCGGTTCTAAATTACAATTTATGCAAACATAAATTAATGAAATAAATGTGGGAAAATGAATTCGATTTGGGAAAATGAGATTAGTTTTGAAACTCATCCAAGCAAAAGGGTCCAAGTAAAAATATCATGACTTTAGTAGCCATACATTTTATGAAAGGAACCTTTCACGTGATGTATTCTTAATATATTTGAGCGCACAATGATGCAAACTATTCCATTAGTGGATTGAAACACATTTAGTGCCTATTCTATTTTTTTACCGACTTTAAAAAAGGTTCATAGTTTTGTTTACCGAATTTAAAAAAGATACACAGTTCATGTTATACTTCAGAGGTGGTCTCGTACAAATTTTATGACAATAGGTTCAGCGATTTTTAAATTAGAAACCAGTAATAAATTACTTAAACAACATAAGTAATGAAATTAAAATCAGCTTTGTTTTACTGCTTTACTGCATTCAAATGTTAAAACTATAAGTACAAAAAAAGAAAAAGACGGATCTATCTTCTATAACGAGACTAACGAAGGGAAGTTCCCTTCGTTAGTCTCGCTAAAACTCGAGAACGGCTTAACTGATTTGGCTAATTTTGGTGCCGAAATGTACGTGGAAGTCCAGGAAAGGTTTAAACGATAAGAAAATATAACAAAATTTCAAGGAAAATACTAAAAACGACAATTTAATTTTCCCAAATAAACTGTTCTTACTTGTCAAACGTTTGATTGATGTTCATGTATCCAGTGAAACGAAGTTTACGGGTCAGCTAGTTAATTATAAGAATTACCTAAACACGCATATAGACATCTAAGATAAATAGTGAAAAGATGGCACTAATAAGCTTCCCTTACTCCTCAAATCGGGACATGACAATGGAAAGGACTGAGGAGGAATAATATAAACCAAAATATCTTTTTCATCCACTTGAATGTTGACACTTATCTTAACCACATGGCACTGGGCTATCTATCCAGGGTTAATGAACTCGAGCAAGCTCATCGGATGAAGTCATTTCAGCAGAAAAATCTCGTCTGTAGTGTGGACTGTTTCCCCACAGACCGTTCAACAGCGGGACAGCTCATTTGCAATCCAAATGCTTCATTATTGTGATCCTCTCTAAAATGAATTAACTTTAGATTAGACCAACATTTTTTATTTTGTAACAATATAAATTAGTCATATTTAAAATCAAAAACACATGTAGGTACTTTTTCACATATTACTTATAATTGAAAATTATTTTTTAAATAGCTCACGGGTCCGCTTTTTACAGCATCAGGTTTACAGCATCATCAGGGCTAAAGGTTAAGGCAGTGAAGTTTAAAATCTAAATACGTTTAAGTTTCACCAACCGCCAACGATGAAAAATATATAATAATTTAGATTATCATGCAACAAAATTGATTTATTTTTGGAAAAACAATATATACCTATAGACCGGAATGCGTGCATTGCCAATTAAAGTACAACCGCAATTTAACTTTTACTTTTTAAAATATAATCTAAAATAAAATAAAAATTATTAGGTTTCCATACCCTACTTAGTGTAAAAACGGAAAACTATAACTAATACTCCGTTGTCCCTCTGTTTGTCACCTCAGGCTGTATCAGGTGAGTTGCGGCTCATTGTGTTAAGCTTTCAAATGTATAAATTATGTTTTAATTATAAGTTTTTCTTAGAGTATATTCAGTTACCAATGAGCAATAAAAAGCACTACATGTTTGAAAATAATACATTTAAACGTGTTTCATTTTAGTTTAGTCCATTTCCCCGAAATCTCTTTTGACAAATGCATTGATTTGCAAACCAAATACTCGTTAATTAATGTGAGATTCCCCATAACGGAGTGAGCCTCATATTAAATACTAATTACATTTGGTAATTGCATATTTGATTATACAAGACACATTGATGTTCGATGTTTAATCGATTTCAATTGAATTTTGAACCCGATTTGAGTACACTATGGCGGAATGTTGCGTGAGTGAGTAATTAATTATATTACTAGACATCAACTAGTACTTCGTATTGATATTTGTATTTCTGGGTCTCAGTGTTTAATCAATTTATTTCGCTATATATTTAGGTATTCCCATAATAAATGCATATAATTTGTTATGTTTGGCGTCAGATCAATTTGTGTAATTTGTCCAGGAATATTTATTTATTTTATAATTCTAAAATTTGCTACTGGATCGGAACGCGGCTACCCTACTTATATTTACTTATTGTGAACTAAACCACAACAGTGTTTATAAATGTGTACACGTTTTAGTACAATATATGGTCGGTTTTCACGTTGAAACTGCTTAACCAATTGTAATATAGCAATTTTATTCATGGATTTTTTTAAATAAATAAAAATAAAACAATACAAGTTTAATAAAAATATTGACTTGAAGATAACTGTTATCTGGATGTTTTACTGTTTCCCACTAGAGAGCTAAACATTTTCTATTTAATGCACAGACGAAGCTGCACGCAACAGCTAGTCTTCTATAAAAACTAAACAATTGGCAATATTTAGTCCACAAGTGCACAGCGAATCAAATGGACCGCCAGAACAAATTTATCATTTTGTATAGTAGGCTGTCTCTGACGTAGAAAATTGTCGCCATGAGTAATGGTACGCCTGACACGCTGTCAGGAGAACCTTCGGGATGGACCGCTCCGTGCCGACTGTATTTACGGTGTATTAAAACAGTTTTAGTTTCCTTTTAGCACATACTCCAGTACGTAGTTTGAACCGATTGCTATTATATGTTTTTATGTCATAAAATAAGGAACAAATAAGCGACTTATTCGATGGTAAGAGACAACATAGATTTTAATTGCTTTGACGCCTTTTGGTAGGGATCATAATTAATGATTATACGAACTTACCTGTACGTGAAGTTCAATCATAATTATACTCGTGCTTCGTTCTTCGAGATGAGTAACCTATAGAAAT
>DVZL01004456.1:0-12885 GCA_018236625.1 Lasaia peninsularis | reverse complement strand
GACCCTGTGCTCGCCTCTTATGAGCTGCCTGGGTGGAAGGCAGTTGGCCTATTCTACAACGGAACCCGGACCAACACATACTTTTTCTGCGTCCCCCACATTCATTTTTCATTTTTCAGAGAATCTTGACACCGTAATCGAATAATACATGAGGTATTTGGTAGTGGAATGTAAATCTACGTCTCCCCAGGTACCTACAGCCATCCACATTCGCATCGTATATCTGCTTGTCGATCTTTCATCTTTAATTCTGTCCACACGACCAAACCATCGGAGCATATCCTTATTTTATTTTTATACCGACACTTTTTTTCATTCCTCCTCTTTCTCTGATCTCACATTAATGATGAAATCTATGTAAATAAATAAAATTTGAATGTCTGTATGTAACATTAAAACTAACTTAAAATAACTTTTCTTTGCTAAGTGCATATTATGTATATTCAAAAGGTATGTAAGGTTTAAAAATGTATATACTAAAACGTTTTTAGAATTTTTGTCTGTCTGTCTGTTTGTACATGCTAATCTCTGAAACGACTGGACGAATTTTGACGGGACATTCACTGGCAGATAGCTGATGTAGTAATAATAGGCTACTTTTATTATAGATTTTTTATTAGAAATGTATTAAATAAAATCGCGGACGAAGTTGCTGGCATAGCTAGTACCGAAACAATATTTTTTACAATTTTGGTCCGTCTATCTGTTTGTACCCGCTAATCTCTGAACCAGTTGGAACGATTTTGATGGGACTTTGACTGGCATACAGCTGATGTAATAAGGAATAGCTTAAGCTAATTTTATTTTAAAAATGTGTAAAATAAAATAATTAAATAAAAAACGCGGACGAAGTAGCGAGCACAGCTAGTATACAATAAATACTTGGAAGCAAACAAATTCTTTAAGGAAAATGGTATATGATTTAAATGAGGTGTTAAGTTATGTTAATTGTGTAATCTGTTTTAATTAATTTCGTAATAATAATTATTATTTTATTTAATATTTCAAAACATATTAGTTTAGTTCTATGATTTTCTGTTTTATACCATTTTTTTTTGATTTACGAAGTGAGCAACACTTCCAAATGAGGCGCGATGATAATGAGGGAGCGTCGGCACTTTCTGGGGAGCGCTTGGAAGAGCTAGTCGCTTTATGTCGTAAGAGGCGAGCACAGGGTCTATTGTCACCAACACCATGCCATTAACTAGGTGGTAGAGTGCTGTGCAGCAACTCGCCCGGGTAGGGATCCACCGCCTTACCTATTCCTGCCGCCTGCCGGTAGACTTGCACATACGGTCTAACAGCCCGACCACAGGGCAGCGGCGCACCTACAACATCTATGGTGCCACGGTTGTCTCTTACCATCAGGAGACCCGTGTGCCTGTTCGCTGTCTTATACTATTAAAAAAAAAAGCTTCTCAGCCACTGATTACGCCTTTGTGTAATGAATATATATCTATATATTTCTATGTATTAGTATCCATTTATAACCTTTGACGAAGACCGATATTATTTATTAATAATATTGGCCTTATTGCTTATTTTGGGATTAGATAGATTAATTTGTTGAATTTGTCCCTTTTTATTATTTTTATTTTTGACTAATGAAAAATGATGTTAAGGTCAAAAATGATGCACGAAGCGTTAAGCGGAATATTAGTATGTACCTCTGCATTTCTCTTCTGGGACACATGCGTGATGATATTTTGTGAAACAAAAACTGCCATACTGATAGAACATGGCGGCTTTTGGAAAACTTGTTCACACGCCTTTTTAAACTCCCTGAGTGTATTCCTAGAAATGCATTCTTAAGCAGACAAAACCGCGGGGAGTACCTAGCTTAATCGCACAAGTAGGTACATCATTAATCACCAGAGCGACAAAAATAAAAGTCATCCAAGTAGTGTTTCCAAACTTAACCCAAATTGAATTTTGATAAGCTTTAAAAATTAGGTCGTCCTATAAACAATGGTTCCATAGAATTTACCTCGTGGGTGACTGTAACCACACTTTTAGTCGAAAAACAGGACTGATTTTATATCAAACTAACGACTCGCCTCGGCAACCCATGGGTATATTATGCATGTTACATACATATAAACCTTCCCTGGAATCACTCTATTAATTACAAAAAACGCATCATAATCCGTTGGGTAGATTTAAAGTTCTAAGCATACACAGGGATAAACGGAAATGGGTGACTTTTTTTATAATATGTAGTGATTAATTTACTAATTAAACCAAAAGCGGGTTGTTTAGATATTCGTCGTTTGAACCAAGTAGTCACGAGCAGATCACAACCATTATATTCACTGTTCTGTTCCTAATAAATTAAGTTACATATAACTTTGACAAGTACATAAGCATTTCAGTCATGGCGTGCATATACTAACATCTTTATATACTAACAACCAAACTCGGGTCCACATGGGTGGGATCTGTGTCTCTTAAAATATTTGTAAACGTTAATCTTTTGCAAGAATTATACAACCCAAATGAAAAAACCACGTCGATATCTGCTGAGTGGTTTAAGACTTAAGTCACTGACTCAAGTTTATATTGATTTTGTGATGTTTTAGGGATCCGCAATTAAAAAAAAATAAAACAAATACTAATACGTGTAAGTAGTTATGATTAATAGATTTGATAGTTTTATTTCCACTTTAATATATACGATAATTTATATTTTGCAAGTAACTTGAAGATTAATTTATTTCCAGTAGTTTAATTGTAGTTTTTTTAGTAGCATTTGTAACACAATTAACTCCGATATTTCTCCAAATGAGACTTATAAAATACTTCTTATTATTTTTTAATACTATTAACTGAAAAAAAAGCGTAAATTTAACAAATATCCTTTTCTCTGGCTCAATTAAATAGAAGACTAACCATGTTTCTCAGAATTTATGGTCTCCCTACCTTTAGAATAAATATCACATACATTTTAACGGATATAAAAACAAATTAATGATCCTGAACGGTTTTTCATTAGAATTTGTGTTCCAACACCGCGACCCCATGGCACCTGCGTTTTAGGACGCATGTGGGAGATAACTGTGTTCTAATTGATAGGAATTTTGTACTTTCACACAGTTTTTAGTTTAGTTTTAGTGCGTTTTAGCGACAGATAAAAAATATAACGAGGTGGCTTTTAGGCGTATCCTTGTAAATCAATATAAGGCGTAATTCGTTTGCTGTCTTACAAAAAAAATGAAAAAAAGTGTTAAAAAATATCCTACGTGAAACATCTTTTGTGTTTTATAATACGATGACTCGTCTTGTATGGTATAGATACCAAAGATGCTATCGGTGCATTGGTAACATGAGGTTGGGATTGTGTAATGCTGACTATAGTATGTATACTAACTATTGCAGTGGTAGAGGGTCTTTTTAGGTCTACTTAATTTGACTAACGGGAGAAATTAATAATCTAGATTACATACTAGCACGTCCCATAAATGTGCGATGGGGTCGTCGCATATCTACACGAAAACTACGCTTTAATTTCATCAAAAACAAATCAGATTCCACGTGTTGAAGTTAAGAGTTTTGTTTTCGCAAGCAAGCACGTTGTGGGTGGTAAAAAATACTCATACAACTCTACAGGGTGGTACGAAAATAGGTCGCGGGTTGCCAATCGCCGGTTTGTTTAAAAGATTGACTTTCGTGTTCACTAGACGAAATTTAGCTGAAAATATTAATAAATAATTATCGTCACGCCTATTTTCCTGAAGGGGTAGGCAGAGGTACGTACTTGTGTACACGTGATTAGCTGACGATGTTAGGTCCCAAGATGTTACAGTTGACTTATGCAGGCAAAGTTTTCTTTTTAAGATAAACTGAGACGATACTATTTAAGAAATATTGCGTTGCCAACTTATTCTGCAATGTTAGCTTTTTGCGTATATTCCTCTAAACAAGAGCATAATTAAAAAATAATATGCTCGTTACATAAATAAAATACTTTAAAACCTACCGGCGATCTTGAAAACGGCTCTAACAATTTCGCTGAAATTTGGTACCTAGGGGTTTTGGTGAGTAAAACGTTAATGTAGATAAAATAACGAAAATTACATTTCTACAACTCTGTCTGTAATACTTGATGTAAAATAGTACCGACTCCGGTTTCGTTATCGTCAGATGGCAATTTTTTCAAGTAGGCGAAAGCTGACACTGACAAAAGAAGAACTACCGAGTTAAGCTCGGTAGGCCAGGTACTTAAATAAGTGTGATCCTTAACCTTCCTTAATAAAACGAATATGGGATTGCATATGAATGGATGAATGTGAAACAATTCAGATGACGCTATTCGAGTTTTTAACATCTCAGTTGCATTTACTCATGCTCAGCCCACGGTTGGTAACGCACATTTAACATCTTTATTTATGACGTGTATTTTTTACCAGCAGGAGAACTATCTGCGTTTTGAACATTCAATGTAATTTCTTAGATGTTAAATGAATTCATATAGGAATTTTAAATCAGGTATAATTTTATCTACAATTTTATGAAAACTACCTAGATTTTAGTTTATCCCATAATCACAATAGGCGTCTGCGGGAAAACTTTAAAACGCGAGCAAATCCGCGGACTTATAAACCTAGTATAATAACTTTGACAAATTTATATCTTATCGTTAAGTTAAAATCATAATCGTTATCTCGACGATAAAACTAAGTAATATTGAAATCAATATCGTGCTCGTAATTCTAAAAGGCTCTATATTTTTTACAAAGTTCAATCTTGATACTGGAGCTGTAATAAAAATGTTACAAAACTACAAAAACTTATTATTTTCATGTAACCTTATATCTACGTCAGGGATGTGGGTTTCATAGATACAAATTTTGAATATTTTTAATAGATATATATTAATTAAAATTAAAGAAAATTGTTTCCCAAAAATAAATCGTATTTTTTATAACTGATACTATAATGATGTTCAACTGACCTGACGGAAAGTTAAGGGCCCTAGTACTTGGCTAATCGTGGGTGTTCTAGTACACTTACTGGACTCACAAATCGTGGATATATTAGCACATCTCTGCCTACCCCTTCGTGGTTAATAGGCGTGAAGGTACTTAAAAAATATATAGTTACTATTCTAACGAAAAGTTTTAAAAATTAACAATATAATATATCATACGTTAATATATACCATATACCATATATACCATATAACATATATCAAAAATATTTATGTGCATATATTTCTTCAGCAATAAAGATTACACGTTATTTTTTTTAGCCATATCTAAATCACATGCATATTCCCTATTACCATAGATTCACTACCTGGCGATTGCGTCTAATCTAAACCTTATATATCATTGACATTAGAAAATCCAATTCTATTTCATGGTCGTTTCAGTACAAATTCTTAATAAAGTTTACATAAGTACAAAATATAATCTAAAGCAAATCATATCAATCAATCTGACGTTCGAGTTTATTGAGCTCGTAAACAGAGCGTGTCCCAAATTTCTGGCGGTCTGCGGGTGGTAAACAAACGGGACGCACTTGTTGCTGAACCAACAACTCTATTTTTAGACACACCCTGTACTTTATATCGATGTTTGGCCTTAGGTCACGCTTGTAGGTGATACAATGACGTTTTATTTTACACCAGCTATAATAAACCGACTAATGTATATTGCATGTCTATTGATATAAAACCTTATTCCTGATAATCTTAAATAGCTTTCACTGAAAGATTTCGTAAGTCAAAATATGTTTCCTTAAAGAAAACTTAGTATAGCATTAATTATTATTTTAAAGAAAAGATTAAATAATTATAATTAATTAGCAAAATTGTTTAAATTTGATTAAAGTTTTGGTTGCCGGTGAGTTGGCTTCGCTGTTTCTTATCCCGATTGGCTAGGTTTGAAGACGGTAGTAGTTTATGGTGGATTGGGTTAAAATAACTCTGATATAAATTAATAAATAGGTACATACAAAATAAATTTTTGGTACCTCTTTGTGCTAGAGTATATAAGTATACCCACTTAATTAAATATTTTTTTGTAACAAATTTTAACACACATATTCCGCAAAAGGATCATTTCCATTTTCATTTCATTTAATATTAATATAAATGTAAGTACGGACTTCAGCCATAAAGCCATTTGGCTACTATTACTAGGTATTATATTTTGGAGATTTCACTCCCAACATAGAACCTGTCCCCAAGACATTAAATTGCTAACTCAATATAGACTGGGAAACCTTTCTGTGAGTTTGACAAAGTTGACAAAGTCATAACAAGCCGACTTTATAAGAGTAAGATAAAAGTCATAACCTTGGGAACAAGTCTTTGTTTGGAGTGTTATATCAAGTATAGTGTATTTAGCTTCATGATTTCAGCGCTTACAGTTCGTCTACGATAAGAAAAATGACGTTATCGATCGACCAATTAAATAACAGACAATCCAAAATTCTGTAATTCGATTGGTCGAGGACGTTGTTGGTACAAATGTTCTTATTGTGGAACATGAAGCTAAAAGTTACTCTGGAGATTATACTGTTAACAGAGGCCTATCCTGAATTTTATCCTATTGCCTACCTACTCGCTTAAGACCACCTTGTTCTGACTTTCTGAACTATATCAAACTCACAAAGAGAGAAGTTGATCAGTTTAGAGTTAACAATACTATGTACTATGGATAGGTCTTTGTTAGGAATGTACTTTGACTTTATTCCTGGTCGTACTTATTTAGTACATTCGTCAATTTGTAATTCGTTCTGATTGACGTAATTCTTAAATAATATCTAATTAGAACAGAGGCATTACAGCTAATCGGATTAAGCGGTTATGCGTACTAAGCCTAATAACATACCATTATACTTAGGCAGGCCTAATGCCTTAGATAAATCCAAAACGGAATAACTGCGGCGAGTTAGACCTTGTAATTTTAATTCAGACATGGCTACCATGTATTGTGGGTAAGACTTGATTAGATGGATACGCATTGAGTGGGAGAATTATGAAGGGTTTCATTAGGTCAGGTTCGAACCCTGCCATTACCAATGAGTTTTCTAACTTAAGTACCAAAAGTATGCCTCTGTGGTGTAACGGTACAGGTGTCGCCTGTTAAGATCGTTTGCCACGTGTGATCCCGGGTTTAATTCCCAGGTCGGGCAAATTTTCTTAAATGTTTTTCATTTTTCTGAGTAAACATTACATTGCGCGAGATTGGAAAATGCCCGAAGTGGCGATAGGCTTGCCAACTATCACATCAGGGCCCTAGTACTTTGGCTAATCGTGGGTGTGTTCACTAATACCGACTGAACTTACGAGTCGTGGATATACTAGCACATCTCTGCCTACCCCTCAGGGATAATAGGGGTGAAGGTACTTTAATTACATTTTCTGATTGCTCTTACGGTGAAGGAAACCATCTTGAGGAAGCCCTGGAATTGTGCCTGATATATGGACTGTCACATCATGGGACGTAATATCGTCGGCTAATCGTGGGTGCATATGAGTACCTCTGCCTACCGTTTCAGGGATATGAGTGTGACGATGTTTTTTTACAATTCAATCGTCTATATTATTAATAATTACCCGCGGTTACACCCGCTTATTTAGGTTAACTTTCCCGCGGGAGCTTGTTAGGATATTGGGATGAAAAGTAGCCAATGTAACTCTCCAGATTCCCAACTACCTTCATTCAAGTATACATAAAACATAACTCTCCTTCTAAAGTGTAGGATAAAAACACATAGAAGTGGTCACAGTGGAAAAATGCTTCATGTAAACAAAGTTCTCGGAAAGTAAGTTATTAGGGTCCTATTATACTCTGTGGATTGCCGAATTTCGGCACGTCCCAGAACTTGTGTAGTTCCGGAATTGAATGAATTGTCTTTTTGATTCGCTTCCTACTTCCCTTACTTCTTTCCTATTGTATTACTTTTTTTTTCTCTCCTCCAACGCAAAAATAATGGTGTTATATGTTTAACGTGTCTGTGTGTGTGACTGTCCGTAGAATTATAGCTCCTAAGCAAATAAACCAACTGCATTGGTTTTTCTTTTGAAAGCTAAAGTCATCAAAATGGTTTTTTAAAGCTACTTGATCGATTTTTATGTTTTTAAACTTGTTTTCATCTGAAATAGGATGAACTGGAATAAAACTTGGCAAAGGTAAATATATATATTAATAAACAAAACTGGAATGTCTGAACGAATTATTAAAGCTTTTTACTAAATGTTTACAAGGTACTTATACCACAAAAATATTTTTTAGAATTTTTGTCCGTCTGTCTGTATGTTTGTACCCGCTAATCTCTGAAACGGCTAGACTGATTTTTACGGGACTTTCATTGCCAGACAGCTGTTAACAAGGAACGGCATAGGCTACTTTTATTCTAAATTTTTATTTTAAACTGGACCGATTTTGACGAGACATGCAATGACCGACAGTTGATATAATAAGGAAAAGCTTAGGCTAATTTTATTTTAGAAATTTATAGAATAAAATAAATAAAAACGCGGACGAAGTTGCGCGCACATCTAGTAACAAATAAAATTATACATGGGCGGTAACATATTAGCGGGGTCGGCTAGTTGCCTATACTAACGCACCCAAACATCAATACCTCCGCAAGTCGATGGAACTTAACAAATTATACAAACTCTTGAGTCGCCCCTCAAAAAAGTAATTGACTGAGCGAGCGCTTCCGACACCCCCGTCCAGTTAATCTTGGTCGTGTCGGAACCGGGAACTAATGAATCAGCTGCAAATTGTCCTGACGGTGGCGCCACCGCCGGGTTCAAGTTTTAATGGCCGTCTGGAGATATAGCGGATGATTTGAATACTGTTTTTATATACGAATGAAGCTGCAGTTCAATAATAAATACACGTATACACCAACGATGTCAATGGTGTACTGCTTTGAATCAGAAATACACGGTTTGGATAATCTAGTAGAGATCAGACCGTTCATCTCTTTCAGCTGTAAAAGGTGCGTTTACAACATGAGTTTAGCTTATTATTTCGGTTATTATTTTTTATTTATAATAAAATAGAGCTAATTTAAAAAATAAATAATTTTTAGCATTAAAAATGATGTTATATTACAAGCTTTCAAATTGAAACTGCCTTATTTTTTTGGTTTTGTTATGGAATCACAGCATATATTTGACTTTTACGAGTTATTTTTTTCTGTATAACAATAAAAAAATATTACCGCCGTTACTTGATTTTAACGAATTTTGATATTTTTGAATTAAGTCAGTATCTTTCTAAAAGTGCGATATATATAACTTAATTCTATTTTTTAAGATTTTTTTCGATGCCGATAAAAAACATCTGGATACAAAACTTGTTGTTTGGTTTGGGAATATTCGCCTTTTGTACATTTCTACAATGTACTTTTGTACATTGTACATAGTCGTACGCGCTTCGGATTTCCATTTCGGTAATCCAGGTTTGAACCAAGCCATGTACCAATGAATTCTTCTAACATAAGCACATTCTCTGAGTGCTCTTACGATGAAGGAAAACATTGTGAAGAAACCCGGGATTTGTACCCGATATAGCGACGATTTGCCACCTGTCACATTATGGGTGCACATGTACTTTCTTGTATGTGGATGGACGCTATTTAATGTTATTTTTTAAATTCGAATTTTCTTATGGATAATTCGAAAAAATGTGATATGAGTAATTTTTTTTTAAATCAAAATAAGGAATTATTTTTTGTACGACCAATTCCGTCTTATTATGTACGTATTACATGGTTGACATAACGTAAAACAGTTTATTGGGACGATTAGGGGCCTTTACCTTTGAGTGCATTGGTCTGGAAGCCCTCCTAAGCAATAGAGTAATAAGGACTATAACATTTTAATTGGAAGTGAATCTGACATTTACAAATGAAATATTGCTTACAATTATTAAAAATTGTTTGATAAGTGTTTGATATAAACATAAAAATTGTTTGGTAATCAAAAAATTTGACAATTATTAAAAAAATCTGTTAAGTATAATATACAACTTTTAGACTTAGCTGATATAACAAATAAAACATGTAAAGAGTGCTCTCGTAGAAGAACGTAATTTTTTTAACAGTTTTATAAATAATCGTACGGAACACTGGGTGCACGAGTCCAACTCGCACTTGGCCGATTTATTTAAGAATTTTAGTTTCAACCTATTACTAACCCTTATTTGAGAATAGACTGTATTATGTATTATAAGCGATTTACTCAAAATTTTCTAAGCTAAGCCTCTAAAGTGATATAAAGGATGTTTAGAAAAATTATATCTCGAAATAGTCAAAAAATTTTCAAAAACTAACATTACGAAATACGCCACAACAACAAGCAGTGAAGGTAATGAAAATAGGGAGTTAACCCACTTATTGTTTCATTTCTGTAACACCTATTTCGCGTTGAGGGTAAAAAACCCCTTTATTTAAGTGCTAAAAACCGTGTTATCAGTATAAACAATTAGCCTTGTTTTTACAAAATAAAATAAATGTTTTTAAAACAAGCCTCACGTGCTTTTGGGTTGTTAAAGTTGACGGAGCCGGTACTGTGGGTGGACGTATAAATTGTTTACGAGGATTATGAGCCGAGGAGCGACTCCTGAATTTTGATCTTATCTATTTTGTAAGATTGGGGTGTGGAACCGACGCATAAGCTGTTGCCTGTGACGCAGAATACTGATTTGTGAATAGCATAAACGTAAATACTATCAATTCGATTTAATGTATTTAAATTAATTTTATACAATTATTACATATAAACAATTTATGTGATATTTTAGGGCATATAAATTGTTTTTTAAAATCAATTAAATAATCAATTAAGCGTGACAGCGTAACAGACAGTTAGACGGAGTTACTTTTGCATTTATAATATTAGAAATTTGAGATGTCAGAAAAAAACATTATACAATTTGAATGTTAAAATAAGTCATTGTATCAGCAAAAAATATCAAATAAATAAACCAATTTCAAACAAGTATTTTGCGAAACTCAAAAAAATCCATATAAAAGTGCAGAATCAACTGAGGTTATTAAGTTTTACAATTATTAAAGTTTTATAATTAAGTTGTTGATAGAAAAATTATATTTTCCTTGGAACCACTGTATTTTTTACCCCCAAATAAAGCAATGCTACATATACAATAACAAGGGAATTAGTTTATGTCTAGTAAATAAGGAGGTAACAATAAACTTATTCTCAAGACCGTTTTCACTTATTCTATTAATTCATTTAGTTTATAACTAATAACTATTAAAATAAATACGTAACTTTATTAAATTTCTTAATTAAAAATGAGGTACAGAGGGTATGTACCTGATTCTTTTCTGTTTACTTTAAACATAATATGGAATACTCTTTTTTAAATTCGTACGCATTAAAATATGTTTAAAAAGACAAAACTTTACATACATTTAAACAGTTATAAACATATATGTATTTATTTTGTAATTTTCTTTTAGTAATATGTCCGTAAAATAATGTAATTTAAAATGAACGCAGATGTCACAATTGTAAACTAATATGTTAAGCAATATTAAATCCGCCTCCTATACTACTAACTACTAATTCTAATCTAAATGTAGATGAATTTGTGTAAATTGTGTGCCCCATTCCGTAGGGCCCATTGTCCCTAGTTTAGATTTTAATTGAAAGGAGCCAGTATCTTTGTATCCTGAAAACTTAGTGGTATCACCTTATCTAATAAATTCACTCGTATCCCTTTTAGGGTGACAAAATGGTTTCCGACAAAATCGAGATATAAAGGAAATAAGTAATGTATTTTTTTTAATATAACATATTTTAAGATACTGAGCTCTTAAAAAAATCATACAATATTTTTTTAAAGATTGGTTTCCTTATAGAATATAAACCTAAAGCTACCAAAATACCCGTAAGCGAGCGGTTTCATTGCCACTAGCACCATGACTGTAACTGGGTGGTAGATTTTTGCAACCATACGTCCGGATCATCGCCTTGATTATTCCTACTACGAAATGGCTTGACCGATTCTCATGAAACTTTGTGTGCATATCGGGTAGGTCTGAGAATCTGAAATCTATTTTTCAGCTCCCTAAATGTCAAGGGTAGTCTACTCCTAAATTTTCTTCATATTTTTAGGTAAAATTTGGTTTATCTTTTTTTTGACACAGCATTAAAAAATACATACAATCCAAATTTTCATTCCAAAACAAATTTTCCACCCTATACGATAAACCCCTATCTTTAATAGTCATTTTAGTAATATAACTTACATGACTAGATCAGCTAACATAAAGATAACGGTATATAAACGTACATAACCATCTTACAACATAAAAAAAGAGAGATAATCCAAAAATTTTCAAAACACATCCTATTACAAATGAATAAAGCATTTTCTCTATAGTGATTATTACATCTTTTATGGGTCTAGGTACTTTTAGGTCCACTAGATAGCCTGTGACAGATAGACAGTGTCTCAGTTATAGGGTCCCGTTCAGAGAACGGAACCCTAAATAGATAGAAGCTAAAAATCCTCAAGTCAAAAATAAAGTTAGTCAAAGAATATTAAACTAAATATTAAAAGTGGCGGGCGACACTCTCGCGCCCCCCAGACTCCTCGGAATTATTTATGAGACACTATCGCATGGTAATCGATGCTATACCTTTGAACATTCAACTCTTTGACGATTTTCTCGCATTCATAATATATGACCTTTTTGTGAGGTGTTTTGTTCAACAATATACGTACAAGGTACAGACTAGCCTGAACTCGCAGTTTCGCAATGGAAATTTATTTGTAACTAGCTGTCCAATTTTATTTAATAATAAGTTAATTAAAAGCAAAAAAAACTTCTAAGAAAAAGCTTTTATTATTTTTCGAGTTGCTCTCAACAAGCCCTTTCATTTGATAC
>DVZL01004455.1:0-12885 GCA_018236625.1 Lasaia peninsularis | reverse complement strand
AATACATAGAAATACTTAAATAGATACAAGAATAAATTTAATAAACACCCAGACCCGGAAATACAGGCATCTATGTTCATCACACAACTGCCTGTCCCCGTCGGGAATCCAACCCGAGCCTCGCGCTTGGTCGGTGGGGCTAGGCGTGTACGCTCGGCCAACAAGGCGGTCAAAAAGTCTATAAGCTGATTAGATAAAGGATGAAACATTTATTTAATTTATATATTATCTTCTCTTCTAGAACACAAATAATATAGAATAAAGAAAAAACAACGTGCATTTTGACTGTCTATAATAAACATAAATGATACAAATAAATAGAATTAAAAGTACCTAATATCAATTAGTCGAGTCAACAAAAGTTTTATTTCGTCAATAAACTCAAGATTACATGTTTAAAAAAAAACTTCTTTTTTATGACGTCAATTTGTATTAGGAGGCAAGAGAAAAATGTCATTTTTATGAATATCCGATTTTTATGACATTTTAAACGATATAATGAACATGCAATTAATACTATCACTTTAATTTTACAAGAAATAATTTAATAAATCTAATTAATCTCAGTGAGAAAAAAAATAATACTTCCTTGACCGACTTATCATTTTATGATAAAGTTGACCATCTTTTACAATTTCATTGTAACTTTAAGTACAACACAATTAAAATTCTACTACAAAAATTAAAAAGAAAAATTAAAATTTAATACATCATTGCAAAAAAATTGGAACATTCAATTCCATTGGTTTTTTATTACCTTCTTGACTCGATTTTTTTCCTTTATCAAATTGAGGATTTGACTTGAGGAGGTACAGTTTAGTTTTATTCCACAAAGCTTATAATAATTTGTAACAAATGTATTAAAAGATAAAATAAACAACTTATACTACACAACCTCATGACTATTGCTGTAAATTTATTACTGATGACAAATTGCCACCAAATAGTGTTAAATTAATGACGTCATCTACCAACGCCTTAAATTAGTACCTACGCCGAAAATTAAACATTTTTATTGGCAGGGGGCGTTACTACTTTGATGACGTCACGATTTTCTGAACGCGAATAAACAATAAATACCCAGCACCATTTTTGTAAAACTTCACAAGATTTATGATTTGAACTATTTGTGCTCACCAATGAGAGCTTTTTGATTGTTTGCATTCATCAAATGTATATTAAAACAGCAGTAGTTGATACTCGATAGCTTTTGAACGTTTTGGAAAAAATATTTGTAACATCGTCATTTCTATAAAACATATCTAAAGTAAACTAATATTTACGCTTTCTCTTCGTGTTTTATCGCCCAAAATTGTCTAACAGTGTTGGCAATACCGATGTCATGAGTGATAACGTAGAATAAGCCTCCGAGTGTTGCAATCGACAGGAGGTAGACGAGGCCTATGGCAATTTTTGGAATAACGGGGCCAAATATACTCGCTCGGACGTAGTCCACCGCGATAGCTTCCAACCCCCTGGAAATAAGGTTAAATAAAATATGTTAATTCCAATGTATATAATTTAGATAATTAATTATGTAATTACTATAGTATTTCCGCGTTAAGAACGCAGTGTTTCATCAGGGTAATGGTCAGTGGCGGTATCGCAATCTTAGCCGACCTAGAACACATTGTACCACCCACCCCTTTCTAAGTTCCTATCCCCAGGTCTGGGGTATTTCATATTATGAATTTCCTTTTTTTTTGACGAATCATTGGCGACCATCGGCCAGAGCTTGCTAGGCTTTATGGCAAATCGCCACCGGTACCCGGAGAAACCTAGATTGACATTCTATGACCAAATTACTTTATTGTCCAAGGTTTGAGGAAGCTGGACAAGTGTGTAGCAGTTGTGACATCTGGCACTCGATACTCTCTGACTACCGACATTTTTTTACCGACATTATTTAGCGTGAAGATATGTATGTAGGACAACACCTTTTCGTTTGAAGGAATAACTTCAACTGGTCACTGCTAACGTGAGTTTAGATAATCAAATCATGATTGGTTATTGACCTAATGGGTAATGATATACTGCATTCTTAAAGCAAACAAAATATATATAAATACTTTTTTTTTTTCGAAAGACTACTAAAGTACACAAGATTATCATGACCCCAGCCCAGGATTAGCAAAGCATGTGTACACAGTATGTGTTTGGTGTCTATAGACAAAACGGATTTCCTGTTATCAAGTATTTTATTTATACTTTGGCTTCTAAATCTAAAAGAAATAACATCTCTTTAATAGATTGTTGAATTGACAAAGGAATACACTGGTTGTAGAGTGCCTCGCAGTAACTTCCCCGAGTAGGTTCCACAAATCTTGGACAAAATCTAATCTACATATTATTCAAGTTATGAAGTCAATAAATAAATTAACAGGGTGTAACATTAATGATGTTTCTGTGAACTATTTTTTTAAGATTACAATGTATACAAAATAAACTAACCAAAAGTGTATTTCTAATATTAGCTAGGTGAGAGGTCAAAAAACATATATTCTTACATTGTTAAATTTTAAGTTTAAATTCTCAATCTAACAAATCCGTACAGGTTTGCGCATATTTCTCCAGATTCGCCAAAAACCTCTAGTTATTCCAATATCATTGAAGGCTAGGTAGAATAAGCCTCCCAACATCAATATAGTAATCAGGTAAGCACAGGCCATAGCAATTTTTGGTACAGTAGGGCCTACCACAAGGACCCTTGCATACTCCAGTACACAAGATTCTAAGCCCCTGGAGGACAAGGAAAAAGGATAAGGAAAGGTGAGAAGGCATTAATGGTTTTAACTTTTAAAGTAAAAGTATAGTAATAACTCCACACTCTTTTTTTTTATGAGTTACGATAGCGAACATGCAAACAGGTCTCCTGATGCCTATAGACACCATTAGATGTTGTAGGTGCGCCCCGATGCCCTGTGGTCAAGCTGTTGGACCTTATGTGTACGACAACCGGTTAGCCTACCCTCCAGACTAAAACATGACATGTCGTTATGGCGACATGAATAGGTAAGATGGTGGATCCCTACCTGAACGAGTTGCTGCACAGCACTCTACAGTCATGTTGGAAATGTCTCAGTTAACCTATGCCCGCCTCTTATGAGCTGCCTGGCAGGCAGAGAGACACATATTCCTCATTTTTTCAATACTTATACCATCTTTATTACCTTAGTTCATGCTTCCATTAGAAATAGATGTCCAAGATATAGATATTGAGACATTCGGTTGTACTATCATACGCTACATTAAAAATCAAATCAATTAAAAATTACCAAAATACTTACCAGAAACTATGGGCTGTTATAAGTACTGCAAGCACTACATCAAATATCTTATTTGGCATTATAAGAGCAATGGGAATTGTTGGGACTAGGACAGCTGCGGTAATCTTCTCCACTATCCATAGTTTAGCATGATCATGAGGTTTCTCATCTGCTGGAATAGCTAGTGTTTTATTCGTACGAACCTGAACATACACACACAATATTAAAGATATTATATTTTGTCAAGATGTTAAGATAATAGCATCCATAAAAGCTAGTTTGTTGATACTTTTATTTTATGTAATTATATGAAGGCAAACAAGTGGACTGATTTCTGTACGTAAATAATACAACGCATTATAGACACCAACGTTATTAAAGGCGCATTATATACATTGCACATGTAGACCTAACTTTAAAAATTTGAAATTTTATTGTAAATTAAGAATGTTGTAAAATTACAAGCTTTCAATTTGAATCTGCCTTATTTAAGTACAATACACCCACAGCATATATTTAAGTTTCATAATTTATTTTATCTTTTTTTTAATAACCCTATTTTCTGAACCCGAGAGCCTCATTAACAGAGTGGTATGCGATTTGGACTTCCGTTTTTGTAGTCCAGGTTTGAACCCAGCCATGTACCTATGGGTTACACCAATAGGGTAAATTTTCTGAGTGCTCTTAAAGTGAAAGAAAACATTTTGAAGAAATCTGGAAATTGTACTTGATATGGTGACCGACTCTCCAAGTGTTACATTATTTCGCCCTCTCTATTTCGTCTTCTATATATGGGCGTGATAATATTTATTATTAGTTTTTCTCAGTTTCAAGGAATTTTGAATTAGTATCATTCTAAAGGTACGACAACATGTAACATAAATACTTCCCATACCCATTTATTGCGATTCCTGTTTTAGCAAACTTATGATTTATGAATTATCCTTATGTACGTAATAATTAATGATATGTTAATTCATATATTATGTCATTATAGACACCAAAGTTTTTAATGCTTCATAACACATGTATTGTTAATACTCTTTCCCGTTCCATAATTAATTCTATGATTTCTATTTAAGCAATCTGAATGACTGATTATAATATTTATTTATTTTATTTTTTCACTCTCAGTACACAATAATTGTTAAAAACAATACAAAATGATGATAAGCTAAATAAATTTGTGAGAGTCTGGTGCTTGTTGTATGTAAAAGAACCTGAGTTACAAGTCACCAGTGCCCTCCGTGATATTAAAAGGCATTATAAATAATTAATGAACATAAGAGCAAAAATTTAGAAAAGATTATTTAACATCTGTGTATGTGTTAATCTAAATCTACTTACAGCATTCAGCAATGGTGTGCTGACAGGAGTCAAAGCAGAACTTTTTAAGGTCACTATGCTAGCTGCCGGGCAGACTTGTGCATTTTTCAGTACCGACTGAGTTGTCATCCTCATCAGTTGCTGACTGAACATCATCGTGCGAACTGAAAAATATGAAATGGCAATAATTTAATATTTTTTATATTTACATGTACATCAATACTCTCTATTATTTTATTTCCAAGAGACACCTAATAACAACCATTATTAAATAGTGTACCTACAAATATCAAAATTTTGTAAACATAGAAGAAGCAGTATTGAAAGCTGCATTTCTCAAAAATAGTGAGTTTAATATATTCTTGTATTCTTATTTGAGAAAATAAATATCTTACACTTGGCTAATATATTGAATATTATACATAAATATTTTTTTAGTAAATCTTACAAAATAAAAAAAGTTTGTTTATACTTTTAGAATATAGTGTATTTCCGATATTTTCTATTTTTAGATTAATATGCACTGTAGCTGCAATAATTCAATCACTATTGTAAGATTTAAAAAAAGTTGCATAAAGAGCTTGATTGCTTGTGTTTTTGTATCTTAACTTGTGCTATCTAAGCAGGGAGGGAGAGAGTTGCAGGAGGATAGCACCATTAGGCTGTCATATCTGATAACCTAACCATTGCACCTTCATTTTTTCAATGCACTTAACAGCCATTATATTTTTCAATAAAAACTAAGAAGTTATTACAATGTGATTACAACATTCCTTAACAGTTTACACAAATTAATCTAACCCCAAAGTAAGAAAATGACATGATTATGTTATAGGTAGCAGTAGTACATAGAAATACTAGAATAAATGTAATAAAATACAAACTATGTATATGTTCATCACACATATACATGGCCCATTGGGACTCAAATCAGAGCGTCATTGGTTGGTGGCATTAGGAGACTAGACCAATCACTCAACCAACGAGGGGGTCAAGACATACATATGTACATATCTTCACCCCAAGTTCCTTGTATAGTAGGTAGAGAGTATTGAATGCGAAGTCTCACAATATATATCCTCTATACATGCCTAGTTTCCTCCACATTAATTACTTTCTTCATACAAATACTCCAGTTTCAGAGACTCTGACGTCAAGACAATAAGTTAATAAATATATAAGGCACATATTTTCAATTTTGTAACACAGTACCATGTAATGTTGTTCAGTTGTTTAAAAGTGATACATTAAAAATAAATAAAGGTAATATAGAACAAGAGGCAATTCAAGCAAGAGTGCTCTGATTTTGCCGACATCCATAGCCTCTTACTATCAGAAGAGACAAAATCTTTCCGAGGGCTAAGCATCCGAAAAATAAGCCTTTATGAAATATAATAATAATCAATAAGAAAAAAGTATTTATTATCGTTATATGATACGATGTTTTTCTATAAATATAAGATGGGTTTTTATTTCCAATTTTGAAAATTACAGATGATAGGAACTGTACAATACTGTATAATTACATATAGGAGCTAAATAATTTTGAGTCACAGATATAAACTACTATATAAAACCATAATAGTATATCATCTTCGTTCTATAATTCATAAAAATTGAAATATTTTTCAATAGGTAAATTATTAATGCTTAGCTATTAAACTAGATCTAAATAAACGTAAAAACAATTATGTAATGGTTTTTTCAAAAAATTTTGTAAGTAATATGTACCTGGTGTACGAAGTAATGTTGAAAAGGCCATTGTTTAGGTTTTATTAATACACTCTGAGATTCACTGAACTCTTATTTGGTATCACAATATTTATTTAAATAAAATAGATTGTTCCCAAATCCACAACACATCAAAAATCAAAATCCGCGACTTGACGAAACAATAGACAAATGACAGGTGGCAGTTTTATTTCTCATCGACTACATTCCAGCATTTGCTTTTTTCAATGTCTACCTTGAATCGACCTGTGTACCTACGTAAAACTAATTTAGTAATTGTTTATCACTAAAAATCATTACAGGTATATTGTAAGATATAATCCCCTGTCGCATATATCTGTTTACGTTAAAATCGAAAAGTACTGGACGAATTTTGAAACAGTTTTCAACAATAGAAGGACTGAGGAAGATTATATTATTTAACATATCGGAAAAAATCGATCCCATCGGGAGCTTTCCTCGAAAACGCTGTCAATACTTTTTTGAGTTATAATTTATAATAAAACCTTTTTTTGTTTTACATCCCTACTGTAATATTTTTCTTATGTATGCGTAGATCTTTAAAATTACTCAAAGGATTTTGATGTGATTTTTAAAAGATAGAGTAATTTAAGATGACACATAATAATATGCGGTATGTGAAGTCGGGGTGGGTCGCTAGCGTATCATAATTTCCCAATGTTTTTGCAAAAGCAACACCGAATAATGACAATGTCAAACGATTTATGATGTGACAGTGACAGAATGACAAATCATTTCTCGCTTAAAGAAATTGTTGTACAGTAAATTAAATTTACACCAGAAGTTATTAAGCTGCTGTAGTAGTCATTATTATTCCTAAATAATAATTAAAATGGCCACAACGCTAGAAGATAAATCGATTTGGGAAGATGGAGAAGAAGCACTAAGCGAGGAAGTTCTACGAATGCCAACAGATGAAATCATAAGCCGAACTCGTTTACTAGACAACGAAATAAAGATTATGAAGAGTGAAGTTATGAGGATTTCCCATGAATTGCAAGCTCAAAATGACAAGATTAAAGAAAACACAGAAAAGATCAAGGTTAACAAGACTCTGCCATACTTAGTTTCCAATGTGATTGAGCTCCTCGACGTTGACCCCCAAGAGGAAGAAGAGGATGGTGCCGTTGTAGACCTAGATTCACAGAGAAAGGGAAAATGCGCAGTCATTAAAACTTCAACGCGTCAAACATACTTTTTACCAGTTATTGGATTAGTTGATGCTGAGAAATTGAAACCTGGTGACTTAGTAGGAGTAAACAAAGATTCGTATTTAATTCTCGAAACCTTGCCTGCTGAGTATGACGCTAGAGTCAAGGCTATGGAGGTTGATGAAAGACCAACAGAACAATATTCTGATATTGGTGGCTTGGATAAACAAATACAGGTATATTTTATTCACTTACGTTGTTAAAATTCAAGTCTCAGTCAAGTACTAACAAATTTACCTTTATATATTTTTTCCTATGGTATAGTTTGTTACAATGAGATTAATATTATTTAAAATAACAACTACACTTATCATTGTAGACCTTCTAGTGTTTCATTATACACAAATTATTTACTTTACAAAATATTAATATTTATAGTTCAATAACACCTAGTTTATTCTAAATAGGTGCAATTATTTTACATTATAAATAGAGACAACTGTCAAAATTAAACACCATAGATATAACAGTTGAGGCACCATGTAATGACTGGGATCTTAAGTCACTTGTATTGTCTTCAAGCTCCTCCTCCTAAGTCTTCCTGCACAGAATACAATAATGAGAGTGTTGATGCTGTTACAATAGGTAAAGAGGTGTTACAAATCTAGATGATTGCTGTACAGTAATCCAACTACCTATTAAAATCATAAAACATTGTAATAAAAGTTAAATGTATCAACTAATTAGGCCTATATAAGAGTAAATTGTTTTTTTGAACAGTTTTCCTAGGAAATGTCTCATCTTAGCAGATAACAAAGAACAAAATTTATGGTTATCATTTTTTTGATGGACTTCCAAGTCTGCCGTCTCATATTGGTTGTCTCTAGGTAATGAGGAAAATCTTTTTTTTCTACTTCTCATTTTTTACCTGACACTATCAACTTGAAACTTGCAAATTATATCATCTGTATGTGACTACTACAATGGAAACAAAAGTGTCTAAAATGGTCTTTAATTATTTTATTTTTTAATTCAAGGAACTAATTGAAGCTGTAGTCCTGCCAATGACTCATAAAGAGAAGTTTGTGAATCTGGGCATCCATCCACCAAAAGGAGTTCTTTTATATGGCCCTCCTGGAACTGGCAAAACATTGCTAGCCAGGGCTTGTGCAGCACAAACTAAATCTACATTCTTGAAGTTGGCTGGACCTCAACTTGTGCAGATGTTTATTGGTATGTTTGTTATTGCATTCTAGTAAGAATATTGTAAGATGTGATTCATCATTATTTATAATTTTGTAGAGTTATAAGATAGGGTAAGCAGTGGTACATACTCATGCACTCATAAATAGCCGACAATATTAGGTTCCAGGTTGTGACAAGCTCAACTCATCGCCATATAGGGCAATAATTCAATCTCGGGCAACATTATATTTTTCAGATTCACTGAAAAACTCAGTTATTTTGAAAAATAGAAAGTAAACCCTAGACATTGAGCATCAAAGTTGAATACCAAATACACTGAAACACAAAGTCAACAGATTATTATGATAGTCTTTATATTGTTTTTAGAAATATTGGTTAATATTAGAAAAATCCCTGAAAAATTAGATATGTGTCTAGGGTTTGTAATAAAATTAAAAAAAAATTATAAGGTACTGTTAAAGTACTATTGAAACTTTTTTGTAAACCAACCTGTATATCTCCTTCCTTCAATTATTATTTCTTCAATATGCTTTCCAAGATTTAACATTAATAATTTTCGTAATAATACGATTATTACTTTCTTTAGCAGCAAACTAGTTCCTAGTTAGTAAAATTCTAAATCAGGTCACCCACAATCAAATGTTATTAAAATATAAAAAATTGACCTGTTATATATATATATATATATATATTAAATATTGAAGAAAAAGTATTTGAATATGTTTCTTAGCAATATTACTACAAAAAATAAATTTGCTTTTAGGTGATGGTGCCAAACTTGTTCGCGATGCTTTTGCCTTAGCTAAAGAGAAGGCTCCAGCCATTATCTTTATTGATGAGTTGGATGCAATTGGTACAAAACGGTTTGACTCTGAAAAAGCTGGTGATCGTGAAGTACAAAGAACTATGTTGGAGCTTCTTAACCAACTTGATGGATTTAGCTCTACCGCTGATATAAAGGTATAGAAATACATACAACAAATATTTAAAAAAACGTAATTTTTTTATTTAGAATATATGTATGTTCAAAATAGTAAAGTGTATGGGATTAATGGTATTAGAAAGCTACTAATAAGATAAATTAATTCATGGTGGTAAAACATTGCCCTGAGACACTTATGTTATCATCAGATCCTGGCTAATCAGATTTTACAAAAATAAATCATACTATTTAAATTTATTACTATTAAGTTATATCAGCCACATCTATTTGTTTTTTTATGAAAAACAATATTATGTTCACAACAAATTAATAAATTGATAAGTCTGTCATATGTATTTTGATAAATGTAGTTAATGTTGTATCCTTTGTCCATGGATGCATGCAACAAAATTAAATTGAATTAGGAGTTCTCATTTGAACAATGTGAAACTTTAAAATAAATAACCAATAGAAAACCGACTAAGGGCATAATAATTTTTTTTAAGATATTAAATCACCATCATAACTGTTAGAGTAGTACCTTAGCAATTTTTTAATGTACTCAAATCTTCTCTTATCTATTGTAATATGAAAATTATTTAACTAGGTTATAGCAGCTACCAACCGTGTAGATATTTTGGACCCTGCATTACTGAGATCGGGCCGTCTTGATCGGAAAATTGAATTCCCACACCCGAATGAAGAGGCCAGGGCGAGAATCATGCAGATTCATTCCAGGTAATATTATTTTAAATCATTAAGGTGTCAAAGTGTAAGTTAGTCCAGCCTCGGTGGCCTAGGGGTATGCTCTTCGGACCTCCATTTCGGTAGTCCAAGTTCAAAACCGCCATGTACCAATGAGTTTTTCTAACTTAAGTACATTTTCTGAGTGCTCTTACGGTGGTGTAAAGAAACCCAAGATTTAAGCCCGACATGGTGGCGGACTTGCCATCTGTCACATAATGGGATCATATATCGTCGGCTAATCGTGGGTACATACATAATATGTACCCTTTTGGGTTCGGTATTTACCCTGTTACACCATTAGCCCTGATATTGGTTAATTTTGCCTAGCTTTTCAGCAATATGGGCATGACGATATTTATTCCTTATAATTCTTTTAGTAATATGATATCACCACTTACCAGTGTCATATTCAGCACATCAAGGAACTGAACCAATTTCGATACATTTTTTTAAAATTTAAAACAGTGATAAAATTAAAAATCGAATCATAATTTACTTCATTTTGATTATGACTTAAACTGCACAGAAGGATATAAATGTAATCTTTGAATTGGATATAAATGAATGTTTGTCTATGTCATTGATGAACTCAAAAACGACTGAACAAATTATTATGAAAATTATTGGTTACATGTATTTTTCCATGGAGAAGGTTGGTATGATATGCTTATCGATGTCACTCGCCGCTAGGTGGCGCTAGCGTTGTCGTCGTAGCAACGCGCGCCGGGTACAGCTAGAAAATAATAAAAGACTGTATATCAACAGTTTATATTTATGATTTACTATTGTTGTATATAATATAATAATGAAAATAAAGTACTAAAAGAGGAAATACATTTGCTGAATAATAGAATAAACTCTTTAGAATCGTTTTCAAAGAAAAACAATATCCTGATACATGGTGTTGAAGAAAATGAGCATGACATTCAAAATCTTTTGGAATCGGTTGTATTAAAACTGGAGGAAACTGAAGTTGACGTGAAAAAAAACGATATTGGTAACATTTATAGAATTGGCAAGAAAATAGACAACAAATGTAGGCCCATATTAGTATCGTTTCTAACAACTTGGAAAAAAAGACAAATCATAAAAAATAAAAAGAAATTAAAATACGACACATATATAACGGAAGACTTCCCAAAAGAGATACGTGCGAAAAGGAAGGAATTACAAATAAAATTAAAAGAAGAAATAAATAAAGGAAACTATGCATACATAAAACACGACAAACTTATAATAAAGGAGAAAATAGGAAAAGAGAAAATAGATAAAAGAAAACGCTCCCCATCTAAATCGCCTGAAAAAGCTACCCCTGAAGGGACAAAAGTGATAGCTCCAAGCAAACTCAATAAAGTAGACGCTTTCTCATATATGAGGGCGCATTCTTATACAGGATCAGAAAAAAATACTTACTTGAAGAAATAGCAACTAAAAAGCGTTGGTAACCAGAATCTAGGAAATAATAGCGAACAAAATGATCAACAACATAGTCAAAAAACAATATTCCCCAACACGGCCGGTCACCGAGGGGAATTAGACCAAATCCCTCCAGATGTAATAAAAGCATACGGTAAAAATGAGATACAGGTAGCCACACTAAACACAAGAACACTAAGGACGGAAGAAAGACTTATAGAATTGGAAGAAGCATTAAAAACAGTAAAATGGGATATTTTAGGGCTCAGTGAAGTAAGAATGTTAGGAGAAGAAATTAGAGAATATGAAGATTTCGTTTTGTATTACAGAGGTGACAAGCAAGGACAATTCGGAGTTGGATTTATAGTTAAAAAATATTTAAAGAATAAAATAATAGAATTTAAAAGTAAATCTGACAGAATTGTAATGCTCAACATAACTTTTCCCGGATATAAAGACCCTTTTTCAATAATTCAGGTTTATGCTCCCACTGAAATGGCTACAGATGATGACAAAAACTATTTCTACTCAATGTTAAACGAAACTGTGAATGAAACATACAGTAACAGAATTGTGATGGGAGACTTCAACAGCCAAATAGGGGAGGCGCAGTCAGGAGAGCAACGTATCATGGGACAATTTAGTCAAGGACGGAGGAACGACAACGGGCAGAGACTAATTGATTTTGCTAATGAAAATAACCTCAGAATAATGAACACTTTTTATAAAAAGAAAGCATCGAGAAAGTGGACATGGATTTCACCAGATGGCAAATATAAAAATGAAATTGATTTTATATTGACAAATATTCCAACAATTTTTAATAACATCACCATATTAAACACACTGAATTTCAGCACGAATCATAGAATGGTGAGAGGAACAATAAAAGGAAAACCAGCTAAAAAATCGAGAAAAAATTTAAATACTAAAACAAAGGACATACTACTTCCTCTGTCTACAGACATACAGACTGAACTAGAAAGAGAATTGCTTAAAGCTGGAAAAATTGTAAATCTGCAAAATAAGTATGATACAGTAGAGAGAATATTGAAAAATATAATCCGCAAATTGGCACGTGTACCTCAGAGAAAACAAA
>DVZL01004454.1:0-12887 GCA_018236625.1 Lasaia peninsularis | reverse complement strand
ATTACAGCTTCACTAGTTTGTACTACCACCGTTTCCAAACCTAGCCAGTCAGGAGAAGAAACAGCGAAACAAACTCCAAACTTTAAAAAAATCTTTTACCATTAGAAGCCGACATAGTCCCTCATGAACATAGCTTACTTTTTACCGCGGGAAAATGCTTAATTCCTACGGGAAAACGGGTAATAAGACAACGGGTAGCAAGAATTATCTTTCCGTACTTATCTAGTAACCCATTGGATTGATGGATGTTTCGATGGTTTCCTGGATGATTTAAAAATATAATTGAACCTGGTAGGTGGCGCTGCTGTCGTTATGTCAACTACGAACTAACCGTGTGAAGTCGGGCCGTGCAGCTAGTACACTATAAGGAAATACCGTTTCTAAGTTCACAAAGCCATGGGGACACCGGCCTGTCATCAATTATCACAAATTCGAAGTAACGATCATTAGAACAAAGATGGCGTCATCACTTGATTCTAACAATATCAGTGTTATTTTAGTACCTAGGTGGCATTTGCTTTTGGGGTACCGTTATTGAAAAGAAAATGTTGAAGTGAAGTCGTAAATGTTTTTATTTAGTGTAAAGTTTTTACAACATAACATAGAATATTTATACAAATAAATAAAATTGGAGTGTCCGTATGTAATATTAAAATAATCACTTTCAGAGCAATATATACCAATATAATATTTAATAATAAAATAATATTTTTAAATGAAATGAAATAATTTATTCGCCGAATGTGTTTATTAAAAGTTGTTACAAAACAAAACTTTTTAATTATACAAACATATTCTACCACAATGTGGTGTGTAAATATTTTAACACATAATTTATATTTATTTAGTTATTAAAATGTATATTATATACTAATAATCTTATTATTTATAAACATTAGTCTACATCTGACTTATTTTAATTCTGTCTATTGATCAAGACGCCGCCCTCTAGGGGGAGGCCAATATTTGAAGAACACGTCAACACTTCGATATGCACAACACTAACAGCTGACGTCATAAAATTACGTTGCATATTCGAACTACAAATGTCGGTTTAAACCATCCTCTGTATTTGTGCACTTAAAAAAACTTTAATTATTGCAGTCCGCATTTTAATTATTAGAAGCCAGAACTCCTGAGCAGCAGCAAAGGCACTGTCTCCAACATCTACCATAAACTACCGTTTCCAAACCTAGCCAGTCAGAAAAAGAAACAGTGAAATAAACTTTTGTATTATTACTTTTATAAATGACAGAAAATCCCATTTATTTTATGGGAGAAAACTTTATGTATTATGTACATACATAATATGTGAAAATTTCAACTGTCTAGCTATTACGGTACATGAGATACAGCCTGGTGACAGACAGAGAGGCACACCTTAGGCTTTTACAACGGCTGATACGGCCCTGTTGATGTGGTGAATATCAGAATACGCCCCTGTTATACAATTATCATTCAAATTCGTATTTTTCCTGGTAATCGAATCTGTGACTACTGACGTCATCAGTCATATACCTACGCTAACTACCCGCGAAGAGGTTAAGTCCTGATAAATATTTCCTGAATTGTCTACGTCACTTTATGCATAATATTAACTATATATCTAGATATGACTAGCTGTGCCCACGACTTCGTCCGCGTTTTTATTTCATTATATTTTTATATATTTCCAAAATAAAATTCTAAAAAAAAATCAGCTGTCTGACAGTGAAAATCTCGTCAAAATCGGTCCAGCTGTTTCAGAGATTAGAGGGAACAAACAGACGGACAAAAAATCTATGGAAATATTTATATTGGTGTACCTATTTGTACCTTGTAAACATACATTTAGTAAAAAGCGGTGATTTTAATATTACATACAGACACTTCAATTTTATTTATTTCAAGTATAGATTTGACGTTCATACACATTTAATAATATACTAGATTTTATTGTGGCTTCGCCTGCATTTTTAACTGTATCATTCTCTTAATGGAGAATCTCACATATCATACATGCAGAATTTCATCAAAAATGTATCACTAGTATAAGCGTAACTGACAGAATGTTTAATTGAAATGCGGATTATATTAAGGCATTATTTAGAACAGGATAAAATTCTATTTAGGGATTATCCACTGATATGTGGTTCTCGGAAATACCAAAATAGCAGGAAATGCCTTTTACAGAATGATCCATATTTTTATTCATAACTAACCAGTACCCGCAGTTTTACATCTATACAAATAAATAAAATTGGAATGTCTGTATGTAGTAATAACATAACGGCTTATTACTAAATACATATGTATATTTACATGTTGCATATAGGTACCAAAACAACAATTTTTAGAATTATGGCCTGTCTGTCTGTGCCCGCAATTCTCTGAAACGGCTGGATCGATTTTGACGGGACTTTCACTGGAACGGCTTAGGCTATTTTATTTTTGGATTATTTTCAGAAATGGATAAGATAAAATAATTAAATAAAACGCGGAAGAAGTCGCTCTTACTCTAAATATATTCATTTTTTAAGGGATAAGGCAGCAAAGAAGCACACGGGTATTTTAATGTTAATAGACAATTGTGGCCTATAGACTATGAATGTGGCCTATAGAATTCTATGCGCATCGTTGTTCTATGGTCGGGCTATTAGACCACATTTTCACCTTTAGTGTCTATAGGCAACGTGTATATTTTACTATCAGGAAATCCGTCTACTTGTTTGCCTTCCAATATCATTAAAAAAAACCTCTTTTCTCTCGGATATCCTTAAATAATCGGGATAAAAAGTAGTTTATGAACTACCTTAGAATATAGGCTATTTGTTTATTTGCCTGTAAATGTTGTCTCAATCGGTTCAGTAGTTTTAGCGTGAATTGCGGCCGGGTACAGAATGACAATCAGACAGATAGACAGACAGACGGACAGATAGAAGACCAAAGAGTCCGAAATAATTAAAAAGGTTTTCTACTGACTAGACCTATTTTTTGGGGTTTCCTACCTACAGGGTAAAAACCAAACCCTATTATTACCCTATTACTAACCTTATTACCAGACAGTCTGACAGCAGTCGGTCTGTCTGTCACCAGGCTGTATCTCATGAACCGTAATAGTTAGACAGTTGAAATTTTTACAGATGATGTATTTTCGTTGCCCTTATAATAAAAAAACAATAAAACAATGAAATAAATATGTAAGGGTGCTCCAATACATTAAACTTGATCTCTTGCCGTTTGTATGGATAATGGTACAGAACCCTTGGTGCGCGAGTACCTACTGTGTACACGGTACATATATCAATAAAACATTTTTTTCTGTCTGTATTTTGTTCCAGCTAATCTCAGGAATGCCTGAGCCAGTGACATGACTTCCACTGTCAGATAGCAGATATAACGATTAATTTAGGCTACGATTACTTTAGAACATAAAAAAATAAAATTCCAACGCGGACGAATTAGTCTGTATTAATACTCTAAATTTGATAGAAATAATTTCTATTTAAAATTATTAATGTTTAAATTTAATTACCATACTTTCAATTGGTCTCAGTCGAGAATCGATACCGAGACTTGAAAAATACGCTTACTACTTAACCAAAAGGCGGTCTATATTGATGACATGGATTTGATAAAGTTACTTTAAGATATCACCAACTTTTACAACTGATTACTAAGCACTGGAAGGAAAATAGTCACCCTCCAAAGACACATTTGGTGGATCTCAACCCTTCATTTTAAGACGTAATTAAAAAAGACATGTGTATTAATATTATGTATATGAATGTACTTACATAGCCATCCCCCATGTTAATCACAAAAAACAGACACAAAAATAGACACAGTTTCATTGTACTATCACCGCAAAAGCTTAGTAATAACTAAGCTGAACTTTCTGCAACGCCGGCTATGAATAACCGCGTAAGCGATTCGTAACGATACTTAGAATACAGGAGTTCAAATATATTATGACGACAGTGTAGTTATTAATAATTTAAACGCTGTAAAATTGTAAAACTCGACTTCAATTTCATTATCACTTTAGCAAGGTAAATATTTTTTTTGTTAAATGCTTAGAACATTTTTTACAAGACCACTCCTGAAGTATGGACCATATTATTTATTTAGATTCTTTATTACACAAAATTACTAATTGCAAAGGTGAACTTAATGCCAATAAGCATTTTCTCCCAGTTCACCCTGGGTAGTGAAGACAAATAAATATGGTGCTCTAAAGCTAATTAATAATTAATTTCAGAATATACAATTATAGTTAACAACGACATAATTCATTTATTCAAAACTTACTTGAATATAGCAAAATACAACATATAACTAAAATTTAAATAAATGTTTTAATAATAAAAATAATAAAATAAAAAACAAATATTATGTAAATCAGTGTTTATAGTAGGTATATGTACATAAAGCGTATATTATGTTGTATCCCGATTTTTTTGGTCTGAGATTGGATTCGTGCCCAATATTTATTTATTTAAAAATGTATGCACAAAAAATGTACAAAGTTGGATTTAATGCTACATGGAATTCTCTACCGGTCAACCTAACTTATTTAGAAATATACATGAAGGGGTGCACATAATTATTAATTAAGAATATTTTATCTATATAAAAAAAATAAACTATTATAAAACAAAGTAACTTTCTGTCTGTCCCTATGTATGCTTAAATCTTTAAAACCAAGCAACGGACTGTGATGCGGTATTTTTTAATAGATGGAGTTATTCAAGAGTAAGTTTTATATGTATATAACATGTATAGTATACGCGTGCGAAGTCGGGGCGGGTCGCTAGTATTCCCATAAATATCAAACAAAAATATTATAAAAAAATCATAGTTAAAACAAACATGCTTAACATAATACATAAATAAATAATAAATAGATATATAGCGGACTTGCCTCCGCCACTTCATGGGATCTAATATCATCGGTTAATAATTATTATGAAGCACCCTTTGGGCGTGCAGATATTGATTTTTATATCTACAGTGTTTTTACATTGACTTATCACATAAAAAATATTCTAGCTAGAACTCAATTCTGAAAACGAGAGCCGCCAGTCTACGGTCGATGAATTTCAATTTCAATTTAGCCTTGTTATCATAAATTGTTTTTGTCTGCTTTAGATTTGTTTTGCCTCACCCAAATTGATGCCACCGCTTTATCTATACTGTTTAGGGTTCCGTATGCAAAGGATAAAAAACGGGACCCTATTACTAAGACTTCGCTGTTCGTCTGTTTGTATGTCTGTCACCAGGATGTATCTCATGAATCATGGTAGCTAGACAGTTGAAAATTTGACGGATGATGTATTTCTCTTGCCGCTATAACAACAAATAATAAAAACAGAATAAAATAAAAACATAAAGGTGCTCCCATGATTTTTTCGCAGTTTTACGGATAATGGTTCGGAACCCTTCATGCGCGAGTCTGACTCGCACTTGACGGGTTTTTTTAACCAACTTCAAAACAATGAAATTGTCGATTTGTCTGAATGCTTCTCTTTTGCTTTCATATATATTTGTTACGCGATTACTCTGCCATTTACTAAATGATAGGACGTACTTCAAAAATTTTCTCACTAAAATTTTATGGCAATCGTTTTCGAACTTTATAAATATGAACGAATGTGATCGAATGTAGTGAATTTGAAGTCGGGATTTTTGCAGTTTTACTGCTTTTAAATTAATGGTAAAAGACATTAAATAGTCACATAGACATTTGACGTTTCTGGTGCTATTATAATGTAAATAAGTAGTTCAACTGTTTTCTTTTCTACGCTATAAGATGTTGGTGATTTGTGGTCACCAATTCAGAATTATTTTATACCATGAATAATTTATAATAGTCAAAGTAAATGGATTATATTTGATCATAGGATCGTATTGGTCATTACATTACTCAGGATTTAGTCATAAATTAGACTAGCGGTTTATTACCTACTTCGTTTTAAGTCTATAAAGCTAGCATTATAATGTGAGCAAAATTCGAAAATTTCTTGTTGAAAGTAGGGTGTTATTTGTATACCGTAAAAATCGGCTACAATGAGCAGAATACAAAAACTTTTTACTCAAAATAGGTAATACGTTTGTCCATCAAACATGCTTAACTTCTGAATTCATCGACGAAATGTGCGCAGATAGTTTAACCTTTAAAATAAAGACATGCCGAGAAATGGTTTTTGGAAATGTTAATAGAGAATATAAGAAAGATCCGTACCATCTATAAAACAGCAGAAAAAACACGTTTGTTGTATTGGAGCACCTTTTGTATATTCAATTTATTCTGTTTTTAGTATTAATTGTTATAGTGGCAACAGCGTTACATCATCTGTGAAAAATTCAAATGTTTCGCTATCACGGATCATGAGCTGATAGAGTCTAGTGATAGACAGACAGACGGACAGCGGAGTCTTAGTAATAGGGTTCCGTTTTTAACCTTTTGGGTACAGAACCCTAAAAATAGTGAAAAGTTACTTTCAAGACTAAAAGATCCCTACGCGATGACTGGAAAAAAACAGATACATAGGACCACCTCTGAAGCATACTATGTAAAACAGTAACGATCAAAATTAATTTAAAATTAGAATTAAAGGAGTAATGACGTAATCGATCATAGAAAAAATAAACATAAAGATGAATTGAGCTCCTCTTTCTTTTTGAAGTAGGTTATAAATCACCAAAAGTTCACAAACTTCCCAGTATTTAGAATGAACAATATTTTTCATAGTGTTATCGGGTACTCCTACACCGCAGACAAACTGTATTTTTAGATCATTATTTTGTCTAAAAATTTAGGATGGAATCAGGGTCGTATGATAAACGGTTTATTAACACTGATCTTACATCAGCTAGTGGTGCCAATTCTGACGCGCATCGTCTAAACTTTTTCACTATATTTAAAAGCTTTTATTTAACTTGCAATGTATGTAAGTATGTATGTTCGGGTGGAATCTTAGAATTCAATTTTGAAGTAGATATCTTCAACCGATTGAGCTAGAATTTTGTATGCACGTTTAGTTATAACAATGCACGATAAGGTACGTGATGTCAATCTAAATCCAATATGGCGGACCAACCAAGATGGCGAAATATAATAGTTATTTTGAAAGCACTTCTACAATATAGGTATCAAATAAAAGGGCTCTTTGAGAGCAACTCAAAAAATAAAAGCTTTTTCTAAGTAGTTTATTTTACTTTTAATTTATTTTCCAATAAAATAAAAACAAATGGGATAGAATATGAATTTTGTGAACTAATACTACTTGAAAAAACTGTTCACCTGTTTGACAGATAAGTAGACAGACTCATTGTCTAAGCTTATATTAAGTATATAGTATCTTTTTCCATAAACACAAACATATCTTTACGCCAGGCCTCTTGTGAGGTAGACAGAGAATATAAAGTGTCAAGTGTCACTTTTCCAACATACTTGCCTCCACATTAATTCTCTCTCTTCAATATTTTTCCAAAGAAGTAAATACAAAAAATAAAGAATATGGATTTTAATCGACATACCAAATCTATACTAATAAATAAAATTGGAGTGTTTGTATGTAATATTAATATGTCTGTCTGTTTGTACCCGCTAATCTCTGAAATGGCTGGACCGATTTTGGCGGGACTTTCAAAGGCAGACAGCTAATGTGATAAGGAACAGCTCAGGCTACTTTTATTTTAGAAATGTATAAAATAAATTAATTAAATAAAAAAGCGAACAAAGTCTCGCGTGCCGCATGTTCAAATTAAAATTGGTACCGATTGACTATTTAGTAGTTTAGCAGGTAAATAGATACACATTGGTGCCGATTCTGTTCCACATTATTAAATTTATACTAACTTATTAAAAATAAAAAAGATAGAGCATTTTTGTCAATTTCTAGTTATGACATAACCCATAAGGATGTTGTTGAAGAAATTGAAGTCGGTTTTTTTTGCAGTTTTTCTGCGTCTATATTATTTTTATAATGTTTACTCACACCACAAGAACTAGATAATAATTATTTCTATAATTTACCGTTTTAGTTACCGTTTAACTGTTCAACGGTAACCAGACCATGATCAATCACTAATCATAGGTTACGGGTGTAAGTACCACTTTAGGTAATGATTAGTCTAATGTGTGATGTATCATTAGTGATATAAGGTGTATTTTCATTTGGCAATGTTATTTTTTTATCCTAATCTAAAAATAATCTAAAAATGGATATTAATATTTTTGTATATTTTGTTACTCGTTTACTTTGACGGTGATTCAGCCTTTTTGCAGTGGGTCAAATTTCTGAGAAGGTCAAGTTGTCGGTGATATTATAACCTATAAACCTAATAAGATAGTTTTTAGGGTTCTGTAGTAGTAATTTCACTGTCGTGTTCTACAAAGGTAAAGTTAATCAAGCAAGAGGCTTACCATCCGAGCTTCGGGTTGGCAACGCACTATATCCACCTTTGGTATCTATAAGCGACGTGTATTTCTTACCATCAGGCAATCCATCGGCTTGTTTGCCTTCCAATATCATAAAAAAAGTAAAAATGAAATGAAACGCTCTATTTCTCCTCAGGCTGCATTTCATGAAATGTATTAAGACCTGTTAAGACCGTTAGCCGCGTAAGGTCCCAGATTCAATTCCCAGATCGGGTAACTTTTCTTAAATGTTTTTCAGATTATTCTGAGTAAGCATTACATTGCCGGGATTGGAATTCTTCGGGCATACTATTTCATCATGGCCCCTAGCACCTTGGCTAATCGTGGGTGTTATAGTATATCTACTGGACTTACGAGTCGTGGATATATTAACACGATTATGCCTACCTTTTCGAGGATAATAGTCGTGAAGGTACTGTTTTTGAAGGTATTATAGAAAGACGATCAATAGAATATTTCCACAAATGATATAATTTTTGTTACCGGTATAACAGCAAATACTTAAAAGAGAATAATATAAATATATATAAAGGAGGCTGACATACGTCGAATGTGTTTTTTTCGCCGTTTTTATAGATAATGGGACGGAATACTTCATGCGCGGGTGCGAATAGTACTTGCTCGGTTTTATTTCAGACAGATTAAACATGGATGGCAGAATACAAAAAAGTATACAACACAAAAATGACCTACCATAACGAAAGGGTTTCCTTACGATGTTTCACCGTCAACTTCACAGTTAAAGTACTGAAGTTAGGAAAACTCATTGATACGTGGCGGGATTCGAACCTGAACTAGGAAAGTTCAAAGCCTTAAACACTACACCACCATGATTTGAACATTACTCAATTATATAAATACACTAGCTGTGCCCGCGACTTCTTCCACGTTTTTAATTAATTGTTTTATTTTACACATTTCTAGAACAAAATTATAAAATAAAAGTAGCCTAAGCTGTTCCTTATTATATTAGCTGTCTGCTAGTTAGAGTCCCATTAAAATCGGTTAGCGTCGTCCGTAGTCGGATTAGCGGGTAAAACAGACACACAGACAGACACAAAATTCTAAAAAATGTTGTTTTGGTTTTTACTTTTGATTTTGTTTTGGTTTTAATTACCTTGTAAATATATACATGCATTTAACACAAAGCGGTAATTTTAATATTACAAACAGACACTCCAATTTTATTTATTTGAAACTTAAATGCCTGTCGCGGGAATCAAAACTTGGACACCGTGGGTATTTTTTTGATAGTGCAGAGATGGAGTTTGAGCTTAAGGTAGGTAAATGAAAAATAACACATTATCAAAATATTATTTATTCTAACTGACCTGAGTCCATAAAAAGATAGTCTATATTATATTTATTTACAAAAAAAACATACTTGTAAAAAATAATAAGTGGAAAAAATATACATATTTATTATTCTTATGAAATAATTGAGTGACAAAAACTTTCCTAATTCCTATTTTTGTAAAACTTATATTTTTGTTTTTTCTACGCATACATAAAATTGAAAAAATGTTGACGTGATATTTTAAATGGTATTTTATGATGCAAAATTGGACGCCGCTTACCGCTTTTTACGAAAAGTGGTGAACACTGACGTTATCGCATTAAGCATTAATCCGAGCAAATGTTGTATGTAAAACCATCTAACCTGAACTATTCTAGTTGAATATAACATTATTATCGTACATTTACATACTTTTATTATAGGTTTGTCACAATATGTTAATGCTTGAACGATTCAATAAAATTGGCTGAAAAAAAAACTATTTTCTTTTGTGAAACATGAGAGTATTTTAGCCTAATGATGATATTGGTTATTTTGGATATTTATAAGAAAGAGAATAATTTCATCTAAGTCAGAATTTGAACCTGAACCCTTCGTCTCTTGCTGACATTCATTGAGCTACTAGATTCAAATCAGGTCGTGAAATTATTGAAGTACGGGAAAGTATTAAATTCGAGATTAACGAAAAAAGTACGATAACTTATTATCACAGTACCTTATTAAAGAAACAATTTTTACAGCATTAGGTATATTTATATGCGAATGTTTGTTGTTTTTGTACATTCAGTTATTCAAAACTTAGTCTTTATTGGTTGAAGTAAGTACTAAGTTAGGCGGTTCTCATGAAGTAGTCGCCTGTTTGAGGGTAATGCCCACGCACGTCTGGTTTCCTCACAATTATAAGCGCGAGCGTGCGTCTTCTTCGGAAGTATTGTAAGTAAGACTTTCTATAATGCCTTCTAACAATAGTATCTATATAATTTAAAATCAATAGCTAAATGTGTTGCTAAGTAAAAAACTCGAGAATGGCTGAACTGATTTGACTGATTTCTTTTTCGCTGCTTTCGATGAAGTCTTAGGAAGGATTTCATGAAAAAAAAAATACTGAGAAAATCTTAAGAAACACAGGAAAAGGGGTTTAAAGGATTATAAATATAATACCTACCTTATTATGTATGTAAGATACAACCTTATTGTACACAAAAAGTCGTTGTTTCACACACATAATCAACCATAGAGATATTTATACATAGAAATGATGAGACATACGTTGTCTGTAAGCGGGAACGTTTAAAAACAATATATCCTCCTGCCGATGTTCCCAAAGGGGTAGACTGAAGTCCGTCACCATTAGGGTACAAATCAAATCAGAAAACTGAAAAAGTTCATAGAATAAGCCCTACCTGGGATTTGAACCTGGGCCCTTATGCATCAAAGTCAGACACAGATAAGGTTTCACGACACAGAGAGAAATGTTGGACATTAGAAAGAGAAATAAGATTGCGGTAGTACTTTAGTCTCTTTCTAACAGAGGAGATTAGTTTTTACCACACAGACAGAAACGTTTGACATTAGAAAGAGAAATAAGATTGCGGTAGTACTTAAAGTTTTAAGGCGGTACCCTTTCCGTCTCTTTCCAATAGATGTACTCTTTTCTGTGACATTTAACTGAAAGTCAGTTGGAAGTATAGCTTCTCGGCTCTATCTATACACTTATGTATTACAAATCACAATATCAGGCTACATGATTGCCTTAGCATCATATGGGAGAGGCTATTAAAGAGCCTTCTGAGTATCTTAAAATAAATATAATTACTTATCTACAATCTAGAATTTAATATCCTGCGTCAGCATCATAGCTGCTCCTTTTGCTGTTGTATTGTGCTGAAAAAAGGAATAAAATTAATAATAAATTAATAAACCAAAGAATAGATCATCGGGATAGATCATAAATTAACATGGTTCAATTCCAACAAGGCCACTGGTGGTAAAGTGCTGTGTAGCAACTCGCCCGGTTTGGGATTTACCGACCTACCTATTCCTCCCGCCATTATGACACTGTCGGGTTCCGATCCAGAGGGTAGAGTAATTGGTAGACTTGCACATACATTCATCTAAAAGTATTGTACATATCAGGCACTAGTTTTCCGTTCGCAACTTTATTATAGGCGAATTATCGACGGTCAAAAAGTAGCCTATGTCGCACCAACAGAATCGAGTGAACATTGATTTTAAATGTTGAGGGCACAAAATGATATTCACTACCAGATGGCGCTTACAGAAAGATAAATCTCCCAAATTTCACAATCAAAACTTAAATAATAAGCATGTTATTTAAAAAAAAAAAAGATGCGACGTAAAAATCATGAACTTTTCAGCCCCATTAACTAAAAAACTACTTTTTTTTGTATTATGCTGTTATATTATGGAGAGTGCGATGTGTTTTTCTTGATGTACTGGAAAACCTGTTTTGTAGTTTTAGCATGAAAGAGTAACAAACACATTTCACTGGTGGTAGAGTGCTGTGCAACAACTAGCCCGGGTTTCCGTCCACCGCCTTACTTATTCCTGCCACCATAATGACATTGTCGTGTTCCGGTCCGGAGGATAAGGTAGCCGGTAACCTTGCACATAAGGTCTAACATCCCGACCAGAGGGTAGCGGCGCACCTACAACAATTATGGTGTCTAGAGCTAGACCACGGCTGTCTTTTACCATCAGGAGACCAGTGTGCTTCTCCGCTGTCTTAAAAATAAACATTTACTTTCGAATTACAATATTAGTAAGTAAAGTTTGAATAAAAATAGCCTACCATTATTTCCAGCTGTCAGCTGTAAGCTTTTCAATATAGCCTCCGGGATAGGTGGTGGCGTAGGTAGATGGGCACCAGAAGGATGGTAGCCATTCTCGTCAGCGGTGTAGGTTATGGAGTACGTTTGACCATCATCACCGATGTAGGAGTACGATCCTGACACTTGGAGATTACCTTCCTCTGGATTAGCACCTGGTGAAACTCGACCTAAAATGATAAAACTTTCACATGAATACACTTGCGCGCTACAAAAAATTGTTTGTTACTTGTATATCTTTACTAGTCCTTACTAATATTATAAATGCGAAAGTAACTCTGTCTGTCTGTCTGTATGTTACGCTTTCACGCCTAAA
>DVZL01004453.1:0-12888 GCA_018236625.1 Lasaia peninsularis | reverse complement strand
ACTATTTCGATGAGTAAAATATTAATTTAATCTATAGTTACCGAGCCACAGCAACGCGTGGCCGGGTCAGCTAGTAATTAAATAAAAACGCGGAGGAAGTCGCGGACACAGCTAGCTTATAATATAAATAATAAGAAGTAGGCTACCGCGAAAAACATAATAGTATTAATACGCGGGTAACATCGCGGGCAGCGAATTATATTTACTTCGAAAATTTAGAAAACTTTATTAACTTTGCGTTTAATACCAGTATATCGCAATAGAGTATCGATTAGCGCCATCTAGTGTCATTATTTATTGCATTAAAAAACAGATTATCATAGGGATGACACTATACTATATCAATTTAAATAGTAAAAGACTTTCTAAGTATGTACAAAATGTCATTAAAATTATTTTAGCCGTTTCTGAAAAGTCAATATATACATATATAATATAATAATAAGAAATACATACAAATACATATGTGTACAATAATTGTTTAATGTATAAACAAATTCTTACATATTATTATGAACCTAATTTATAAGCCTCTTATAAGATATATTGTTCACTTTATTCTTATTTAGGGTTCGTTTACATCATACCTTAATCTTAAAAAACAAAAGTATCATTTCTAATAAAATAAGTGCCCCATTGCAGAGTTTCTCAAACTTATGAACATTTATCATTTATATAATAATATAATATGATATATTTATCATATATCATATTATATTATTCGTTTATAACAACAAATATAAATAATACCCTCAAAACAACATTTATAAATAAATAAAACTGAAGTGTCTGTTTGTAATATTAGAATTAGTAAATTCATATGTATGTAGGGATGTGTCAACGGTTTAAATACACAAATTATTATTTTTTACAATTTTTCTGTGTGTGTTTTCTTATTTCGGCTAATCTCTGGAACTTTTAAAGCTAGATAATTAAAATTTAGCACAGGTATTATGATGTTACTCTTATGATGTAGGCACCTACACTGAGGAAGGATTTTTCAAAATTCAAATTCCCTAGTTCACACTATTGTGTGAACTAGGGAATGTGAACTAAATAACTTCAAAGCGCTCGTAGTCGCGGCCAATACCTAGTGTAAGGTGTACACAAATAAATAAAATTTTCCCCGTATTGATCCGGGTCCTCTGAGTAGAATAGATCAACTGTCTTCCTACTAGGCAGCTCATAAGAGGCGAGCATAGTTTAACTGAGTCGCTACCAACAATATCTACCATTGGTGGTAGAGTGCTGTGCAGCAACTCGCCCGGGTAGGGATCCACCGTCTTAGCTATTCCTGCCGCCATAGCCGGTAGACTTGCATAAAATGTCTAACAGACACACAGACACAGACATTAACGCACCTACAACATCTATGATGTCTTTAGGCCACGGTTGTCTCTTGCCATCAGGCGACCCGTGTGCTTGTTCACTGTCTCATCCCATAATTTTTTTTATAAAAAACTAGATACATAAAAACCTTCCTCTTGAATCACTCCATCTATTAATAAAACTACATAAAAAACCGTTGCTTAGTTTTAAAAATTTAAGCATACATAGAGATAGACAGAGAAAGTGACTTTGTTTTATAATATGTAGTGAAGTAGTGATGTTTTATTTTATTTCAAAAGTGACTTTAACATTCAATAAATATTTTATACGAAACAGATATTGTTAGGTTTGGAAACCTCTGCACACGTTCATAAAAAAACAAGCAGACTTTTTCATCTCTCCGCAAATGTGGGCAATTTATTTTGCTGGAATGTTTTTTGTGCGTTCAATCTCATATTTGTGTAACTGATATGACTTGTATTTGTTAGCCGAATGCGGTTTTCGTTAATAGAAAATCGAGCCTACTCGATTTCGTGAATCTTTAGGGTTTCTAAATAATAGTAGAATGCCGAGACTCCGTTCGCACGACGTCATAACATTACATGAAGGCTATAATAGTATTATGTTGGATTTTTGTATTTTCCAATATCCGGAATTAGTGTTTTGTAGTGATGAAATTAACTTTTTTAGGGTTCTGCATCCGAAGTGTAAAAAACGGAACCCTATTACTAAGACTCCGCTGACTATCTGTCACCAGGCTGTATCTCATGAACTGTTGACTATACCTACAGTTAAATTTCTCACAGATGATGTATTTCTATTACCGCATTAACAAAAAATAGAATAAGGTTCTTTCATCCTTCGTACTGTAGATTGGAATTCACTTACTGAAGCAGTGTTCCCTGTGAATTATAATTTGGGCGTTTTCAAGGCTAGCTTAAATAGGCTGTTTTTAGCTTAGTAAAACCCCATCATTGGCTACAACATCACTTACCATCAAGCGAGTTAAAAAAATGTGAATTTTATTGTTTTTGTTTCTCGACTACCAATTACAATATAGCTACGCACATTTAAATCGCGGTACATGGACTAAAATTGAATATTTATAATTTATTTCTATTAATGTAAACAGACATGAGAGATGCTTAATAACGAATGGCGCAAGCTGCTTACTAATTATATACTCCTAAAGTATTCAAAGCGCAATGTTATTGCTGTTTAGTTTAATAAATACACACAAAATATACATATCTTCAAGTCAGGTCCCATGCGGGGTGGACAGATGCTTGCTTAGTTGTCACCACATTTATTACCTATTCTTCTCATACAAACAAGCCGCATTTAGGGACACCTAGTATTTTTATAATTTACTAGTTGTGCCCGCGATTTTGTCCGCGTTTATATTTAATCATTTTATTTAATACATTTATACAATAAAATTCCAAGATAAAAGTACCCAAAGCTATTTACTTATTATATCAGCTCTTTACTACTAAAAGTCTCGTAAAAATCGATCTGTTTCAGAGATTAGTGGGTACAAAATATAGTCAGACGAACAGAAAATTCTAAAAAATATTATTTTGGTCTATGTAGATACATATGCATTTAGTAAAAAACGGTTATTTTAATATAATATACAGACACTTCAATTTTATTTATTTGTAGATATAAATGTATACATGTATACGGTACGGTACCTCTCACTTGACCGATTTTTCTTAACATGAACGAACTATAGTCACATTTCATATATTAACTTCATAATATTTATGTTATTTTGTATATTATACATACGGGCCTCGTTTCCAACTTTTAACTTTTAGTATATCTTTGAAAATGTTTGTCAAATTATACAGAGTGTTTTGTATATTATACATTTTACTACCTATATACTCCTCTGTGAAGGAACTATCGTAATATACATTTAAATGTTTTTGTAAATTTGTCCTTAACTTTGACAATTTATTATACGATGTTTTGCACCAATTTAGATATTTATTTACGTTATTTATATTTAAACTTTTACTTTTCGAATAAAACTCAACAAAAAATAGTTCATTTTGAACAATGTTCATAATATTAGTCTTTTCATCATCAATATCTTTTAAAATATGATACAAAACGTTACCATCGTACGAACAGTTATAATAATTATCATATATTGTATTTCTTTTTATTACATGATTGCATTTTAAAATATTCTCAACTTCACTTGTAATAGATTCACTATAATCATTTAAATCAGTGTTTAGACCTAAATTTGATCTGGTTTTATAATTTTTAATCAACGCAAGGTTGAAAACGAGACTAGGTAAAGCTACAGGAAGTAATTCACAGGGAGGTTCCATATGACTATACCTGGACCATCCAGTCAGTATAATACCTTTGAATTCATAAATTTCATATTCCCCACCAAACATATATCTATCTATGAACTGAAGCCATTCATAGTTATTCAAAAATCGGTTCTCCAAATCTGGGAATAAGGCGTGTTTTCCATCAGCACCCTTAAAAGCAGAGGCTATCCATAGGTTCTCGAACTTTCTATGATATTTAATCATGGTTATGTGTGACACAGATAAACTAGGTTTGTAGTCCCAGTACACGAGCTCTATTTTGGGGCTATTGATGTCATCCCAAATGCTCATCGGGATATCGCGGAACATGTCGTCCCAAACTAATACAGCTGTGTCCGGGTTAAATTGATTTACGATACCCACTACGGCCCTTATGTGATGCAGGTAAATTTCCCTGAAAATACACACTTACTTTATTCATACTGTTATATTTGTAGACACACTACGAAAAGGCTGAGTGGTACGCAATCCGGACTGACGTTTTGGTGTACCAGGTTCGAACTCCGCCATGTGCCAATGAGTTTTTGTAACTTAAGGGTGAGGGAAAACATCGTGAGGAAACTTGTCTTTCAGTCTAACCAGGCTGTGAACCGTCTCATAAACCATGATACGTAGACAGTTGAAATTTTCAAAGATCATTTAATTTTGTTGTTGTATTTAAGATAATTTAATTTTTGGTATTCACCAAAAATGAAATAAAATAAGTATTTAAAAGTTGATCCCATACAACATACGTGGTTTTTAATACGCTTTTATTAGCTTGGGTTGTACGTATATATGTATGTATGTATGTATATAGCGGAATCTTTAAGCTTGAATTCAACCTTATAGCAATAAGCAAAAGGTGTAGAATCGTATCTACAATGATATGTAATGTATGTGCAGGATGATGACTAAACCTTTCATGTGCGAGAGATTTCACATGAGAGACGTAGCCACGACGTCCGCTGTCAGCGGCCGTCTCACATGAGAGACGGCAAATATCCCTTGGTTTAAGTTTAGTATTATATTGAAATGTAAATAATGTTTCAATAAATAAAAATAGAGCCGCGGCTCTCTATATGGTATTGCTTCGAAGGTAGTACTTCCTGGCTCTCTATATGGTACTGCTTAGAAAGTATATGCTCTATTGGTCCAAATTTCAGCTTGTCGCTGATTGGACAATAAGAACGCTTTCCCATTCATTGGTTGGCCAATTAGAAAAAATGAAAACCATAACCGGTTTAGTATAAATAGGCGACATTTTTTGTGAAAATTACATTCGGCTTCCAACCTCCATATAAAGATTTCGCGAAGATTAAAAATTCAAAAATAAATAATAGTTTAAAAAAACTAAAAAACAAGCTTTTATTTCTTGTACAACTAAAAAGTAGAAAATAATTCTAAGTTACGAAGAGAAGGGTGGGGGTACTTGTTATTTAAAATAGTATAATCATTCTATATGACTATATATTAGAGGTTAGTTATGAACCACAGTATTACACCCCAGCACCCCACGCTGTTTACTCTGAATTAAATTATTTTGTTAAAAACTTAAGTTTGGTTTTCTCCCCCTGTATTAGTTTTATTTAATAAAAATATTTTTTTATTTATAGTATCAATTAAATGGTAAAATCGAGTATTACTGTAAATTCGAGTTAAGTCACTTTAATTCTATAGGTGCGAAGTGAACTCAGCAACGTCCGATGGTGAACTAAAAGACTAAGTTCTCGGGGCCATAGTGAATCACTTTCCAAATTAAAATCATCTAAAGATTTATCAAGATTGTTTAAAACTTTTAGAATTACCCTCTAAAAACTAACAAACACTTTTACATTTACAATTATAAAAATGTTAAATGTAAGTTACTGGAACTATATTTCTGTTTATGATTATTACTATTTTTGTTTCAGAAATAAACTTTACCATGCGTGCTGATGGAGGCCATTCGTTTGTCTTGCCAAAAACTACAAGTGTACAAAAGGTACAATAAATATAATAAAGCAACTTAAAGGCGGAGTGTAATTCTAATTCCCTACTAATATTATAAACGCGAAAGTTTGTAAATATGCATGAATGTATGTTACTCTTATGTTTATTACTCTTTCACACACTACCGGACGGATTTGGATGAAACTTAACAATGAGATAGTTTATACATGAGAAAAACTACATAGACTAGATTTTAACTGACAAAATTAAAAGACAAAAGAGAGTATGTTTTTACTCAGTAAAAAAAATATATTTTTTAAAATCATATAAAAATGAGATTCAAACAGATTTAACTCGAGATCAGCTAGACCAATTTTCATGGTTTATGATTCGTTAGATTTGTATCGACCCTTAAGAGCAACATACATCTTAAAAGCAATAAAAACTCGATGAATATATAATTATGAAAAATGAACTGTTGTTCTTTAAATATTTATGCCTGCGTTAAGAAATAATGACAAATTAATATTTACGCATGCGTTCAGAAATTTATTTTGGGTAATTAAAGTTTCTATTTCCGAAAACAATTTCGAAGATTTATTCTATAGGTTAACGAAAGCTTTAAAGTATTTTAATGTTGTCTATAATTTTTCCAATATACATTACAAAGGTTAATTAGTGCGGTATCCAAAGTAGTAGTGACCTAAACTATTGTCTAAGTCTAGAAAGTTTTTGTTTTTATTCTCTTTCTTCATGTATTTTTCATTACAATAAAATACTTTAACATATCTATGTATATTAATATGTATTTTGTATCATTGTATTTCGTTCATGAAAGCCCAAATTAGTTCAGCTAAAAATAATCCTAATAATAGTTAATAATAATCGTAATAATTCTTCTACCAACGAAACACTGCATTATTAATGCGAACGTATTTTACGTACGTATTTATTATCAGTTTGTTTATCGTTACTCGTAGCTTTGCCTTTCTGTTGTCGATGTACAGATCTCGCCATTCTTTTACCCTTTTTATCTACGTTTTTTATATTATTTGAGCTAGATGTTGCCCGCGACTTCCTTTACGTGGTCGCGACTTCCTATAAAACCAAAAGCAAAAGTCATAGCAAACATAAATTTTAAACAGTCTGTAAACTATGTCCCGACAAAAAAACAAAATCAGATAACTTTAGATTTTAAAAAACCTCTCAAGTAAACGGGGTCAAAAGTAGCCAATATAAATAGCCTCGGAACATAGGTTACCCGCTGGCCAAATATCGTCCAATCTAAGATGATCAGATGAAGATGATGCTGATGAAGAGATTTATACGTTCAAAGATCCCTTGATTATGTGTTTACTTTGTTTTAGCTCTATAAGCTTTTAAATATGACTTTAAGCTTCAGAGAGCAGCAGAGAACCCTAGTGAACTCTAGTTTGCCATTGGACGTTGCCAAATTCACTTCGCTAAACATTAACATTATTCAGGTAAGTTCTTCAATTTCAATTTTCGGTAAATAGTCAGACCGAGAATTTTTAAAAACCAAGCAGAACACCTCATTATTTTCATTACAAATATTTAACCTTTAAAGTATAATATAAATAAATATGCTCATACCCCTGCATATTATATCAAATAAATAAATATTACTGGACAAATAATTACACAATCTGTCGTACATCACATTGTCATACCCTACAGTTTAACCCGCATCGGCTGCTAAAGACGTAGCTTTAAAAAAGAACCAAAAGTATACAGTTCTCAAAAGGTTTCTATTGTAATAGAGATGATGGGAACAATGTGTCGCGAAGCAAAAAACTTACCCTATGAGTTAAGGCATAGACTCTGAATTAACTGCGGTTAACTCTTGGTGCAAATCTTTATGGGCCTATTTAATTAATTAGTTAATTTATTAATTTTAAGGAGGTTATTTCCCCCCCCCCCCCTTTTTTTTTCGTTAATTTCCGCGTCCTCCTTGTTTCCTTTGCAAATACTTGTTTTGATATTCAATACGAAATTGAAATTCCCTTGAGATTTTTATATCGTATGTATTTTTATTTTCTAGGGTTCCTTACTCGAAGGCTAAAATTGAAACCCTATTACTACGACAACGCGTTCGTCTGTCACCAGACTTTATCTCATGAATCGTGATAGTTACACAGTTGAAATTTTCAACATCGCGCGCGAGTTCGACTTGCACTTGGTCGATTTTTCCAACTTAAATACACATTTTACAAGATGGTACCCGAAGTTATTTTGGACTGGAATATAGAATACATTGGATGTAGGCAAACAATGAAATCAGATTTGAACCTCTGAATGAAAAGAAATGCCTCTGTGGCCGAGCATAGTCGGTGTTCGACTTGAACATATAACACAGAAATAGAAAAAAGGCACTTTATATAAGACACTATATTTTGCCATACAGACTTTTAGAAGTACGAAGTTCGCCAAATCAACTAGTAACTAATAATATAGTAATAAAACTGAATGTAAAAAAAACATTTATATTATTTTTTTAAAAAAAGGAAATTCCTTTCCTATTCTTATAATTATACAGTTAAATTCAAACGCCAGAAAGATAAATAGTCTACAAAAGTTTACATCCTCGTCAGAATGTTTACCGAGCGTCGTCCGCCCGCTGGACCTGTTTTAAGGAGCCAGATAAGAGTTGGCACAAGCTTAAACCCCTTTTGATATTACCTTGGGGAAGAATAGTGACATTTTCTAACCACCTTCCTAAACTTACCTCCAAATACTACGTTTAAGTAGGATTTTATTACAGCTTGTTAAGCGAGACAGGAGACTGCCCGCTTCATGTCCTTTTGTTTTGTGCAGTTCCAAAATAAATACGCTGAAGAGAGATAACTGTGATATAGTTTGGAATTTTTAGTATTCCATTTGTAGGGTTCTCTACCCAATGGGTGAAAATGGTACCCTATTACTAAACACCACTGTCCGTCTCTCAGCCTGTTTATTTGTCATTCTGTTACCAGACTATATCTCATAAATATATATAGCTAGACAGATAAATATTTTACAGATTGGGTGTTTCTGTTGCCGCTATAATAACAAATACTAACTAATTGGATAAAACAAATACTTCAGCGGCCATCCATACAATGAATATAATTTTTTGCTAAGTTGTTTTCCGACAATAGATAGAGCGATAAATCCGATAAATGATAATGGTCTAGTGTAAAAAATAATACTAATAATAAAATCTTTGGACTAATCACATAAATTGATCTAACCCTAAGTAAATTATATGCTTGTGTTGTGGGTATTTGACAACGATATGAATACATAGAAATACTTAAACATAGACCAGAATATATTTAATAGACACGCAGATCCGAAAATAAAAATATCTATGTTCATCACACAAATGTCTGTCCCCGTCGGGAATCGAACACGATACTCACGGTTGGTCGGTAGCGTTAGGTGTGTTCGCTAGCCCCTGGACCAACGAGACGGTGAACAACGGTCTGTTGCTGCAAATATATATGATTTGATTTATAAAAATAACATAAAGAAATATCGCTAGACAAATAATTCAAATTGGTCTAACCCCAAAGTAAGCAAATTGTATGGCTGTGTAAAGTATGTTTGTCAACGACATTATTACACAGAAACAATTAAAAAGTTATCAGAAGAAATATAATAAACACCCGTAGCCGGAAATATAGATATATCTATTTATCTATAAACGTTTCTCACATTATTTAAGGTATACGCAAGGAATAAAAACCGAACCCTATTACTAGGACTGACCAGGCTGTATCTCACGATCCGTCAATTTCTTTTAAAATTTTAACAGATAATGTATTGATTTTTTAAAATAATAAAACAAAATAATAAAAATAAAAACAGACATGATTCATTGCCTATTTTTATAGACAATGATGGGGAACCCTTCGTTCGCATGTCCAACTCTCACTTGGCCGGATTTTTAAGTTTAAGAACAGGATTTTATCTATTTATCTTTAATATATTTTGTCTTATCTATTTCTGTTGCCATGATTACGTTGTCGTGTTCCGGTTCGAAAAGGGAAGAATAACCGTTAGACTTGCACATTTGGCCTGACACTAAGACCATATGACAGAGACGCAATTGTAACATCTATGGTGTTTCTTACGGTCAGGATAGCCAATATCTTAACATATCAAAAAGTTTCAAATGTAAAATTAATTGTGCATTATGCAAAAGTGATCAACGCACCATTGACATATTTGGTCTACTTGTTACCATTACTATAAAATTTCGTTTCTTGGTAATCGCGTGACATCAATTCGGAACGAGGTCATGGTTATTGATGTCCCCACGTACTTTGCATACGAACTGAGGGAACTTTATGACGGATTATGTAAGTAAACTTGGGTATGTAAGCTTACGATTAAATTGTTAATAGTTTGGAAGGATAAACAAACACACAAACATTAAGCAATAATGTCCAAGTACGAGTCAGACTCACGCATTCAGGATTCCGTATCGTGTCTATTATCTATAATTAGTATATACTAGCTTTTAGCCCGCGGCTTCGCTCGCGTGAGTTATCAGAGTATTCTAATACTTATTGCGTAAAAGCATATACTCTTTTTAATATAGTTGGGTAAAAAGTAGTTTATGTGCTATTCTCATATTATATAAGCTGTAAAGTTTCATCTAAATCCGTCCCGTAGATTTATCTTGAAAGAGTAACAAACATCCATACAGACATACTCACAAACTTTCGTATTTGTAATATTAATAGGATAACCGTTGCACGATTAATTTTAAGTCACGCCATCTTTTCATTTGATCATGACTTAATATAAACTTAATAAAATTATAAATATTCAAACTAAGTGCACTTACCGCGATCTAAATATGCACATCATCTGGAGGTGATGGTGGAAACAACTTAGTAAAAATCCACGTTTGATTGTACGGGAGCCCCCTTAAGTATTTACTTTCCTCTGATGTTAGCTTTTGTACAGCGGTTACAGAAATACTTTATCACGGCTTGTAAGATATAGCCTGGTGACAGACAGACAAATGGACAGCGGAGTCTTAGTAATAGGGAATATTTAGAAAATAAATTTTGTAGTAATAAGGGAATATTTTAAAAATATTTTAGGAATATCCTAAAAATAATCATCAAAATCGGTTCATCCAGTCGAAAGTTCGGCTCAAAATTAACATTTTATTTTTTCTATTTAAAAAAATACTTGTTTCAATTATATCTGGTAATAAAACAAATGTTCCGAACCCTTTGTAACATAAAATTCGGGAGAACGATAATGGCGGCGAAATCCTTTGTGAACCATAAACTATTATTATTATTAGATACATTTCACATTTTCCGCACTATTACTATTTATTGGCTTTCACAAAACCTTATTTGAAATATTTTATCATACAATTAAATTTTATTCCAGCACAAGACTTTGCACTCGACTCTCGTTATTATTGAATCTTAATACAAGTAAAAAATCCGTCAAGTGCGAGTAGGAGTCGAACACGAAGGGTTCCGTAGGTAGGTACCGTTATCTATAAAAACGACAAAAAAAAAACAAGTTTGTTGATTGGGAGCACCCTATATTTTTTGTTTTTAGAACTACGTCATAACCCGGATTCTTGTGCGTCAAAATCGGACAACGACTTCACTTCGGAGAGGCGATAATGCGAAAAATTTGAAATATCTACAAGTTTACAATTAATAAAACTTGTCATCAAAAGAATCCATTCGAAGGATATATATTCATGTTTTTCCATTAGTTATTTACAATTCTTGCTAAATCGTGTTTGAAAGTTTTTATTTTTGTTTGATGAAAACGGAGCTTTGGGCTTTCATGCAACGGAAAACATATACGGTTTTGCATTTTTTACGAAGCGAAGGGATTACGGACTGCTTGGTATTATCCGACGGACGCGTAGTCACTTCTATATTCACATTCATAATGTACGAGGTTTTCGTTACGTCTTTGTGATGTATAATTTTCATATTTGGCTTAAATAGGGTTTTGCCTGGCTTCACTCGCGTTTTAAGGCTCTTTAGCTTAGCCACGGGACTTAGTATTGTCCTATTCGGATTGTACGTTTTTAGGATTTTAGTATGTCTGTCAGAGTCCGGCCGCGATTCAAACTACTAAACCGATCCACGATCTATTAAATTTATATGGAACCACCACTATATTATTACTATTGTCTATTATATAAAATAAGAATTATTAAAATGCATTTTAAATTACTGCAGTAATCATCTAACAGACATACAAAAAAAGATATATAGAGACAATCAGAACCTGGAGAGGTTCTGACTTTTGAATTCGGCTTAAAATAGTAAATAGCCAAACGAATTTTTTTTTTAAAAAAGATAAATAGAGACATTCAGAACCTCTTTATTTTTCAATTCGGTTAAAAATTAGAAATAGCCAGACGAATTATTTAAGTTATTGCCGCAGCATAGAACCTATTAAATGATCATTCATTAAAAGCCATTTGAAATGAACGACAAACATAGACAAATTAAGAACCTCCTTCTTTTTGAAATTGGTTAAAAACGTTTAATACCAGATCAATGATAGCAAAGTAAAGCATTCACTATTCACTCTCCATCGATAACCAAACTAATGAAAAAGGATGAAAACCCTCCATTTGGTTCGTTTACTCCATCCGGTAGAGTCTCGAGATTGGAAAAACGTTTTTGAAAATGAAAACTCTCTACAAGAGTTGTAGCTTTTATCAGAACCTTTTTGTTTCCTTATCGTATGTTTGCGTCGGGATGTGACGATCTTATCGCCTGTTAGTGGTATTCTAGTATTATGTATTATTGGATTTTCCTATGGTATAAGATTATTACGTTTTCTGTGTTAGAAATAGTGAACAGATTCACTTCGTTATATTACAAGTATTTAATATTTATTATTATTAACCAGATTTAAACCAGTTACGTGTAATTAATTAATGCTTATAAATGACAAGATAATCAGTATATGATATGTAGTTTTCTAGTTAATAAATAAATATAAATTATGTGTTAAAATATTTGCACACCGCATTGTGGTAGAATATGTTGGTATAAAAAAATTCTTGCTTTTGTAACAACTTTATGAACACACATATTCGGCAAATAAGTAATTTCATTTCAGTTAATCTTTACTAATATTATAAATGCGAAAGTAACTCTGTCTGTCTGTCTATATGTTACGCTTTTACGCCTAAACCACCAAATCGATTTTGATGAAATTTTTTACAGAGATAGAGTAGACCTTGAGGAAGGACATAGGCTACTTTTTAACCGACTACATT
>DVZL01004452.1:0-12892 GCA_018236625.1 Lasaia peninsularis | reverse complement strand
ACGGTGTTTAAATCATCCGAAAATGATGATACTTTGAATAATTTTTTTAGCTTATTTATCACTATTTTGAAGGTGTTCTATATATATTTTTTTCGGTTATATAATTACTCGAAGTATTGTTTAAAAAAATAAAAAATTCACATGCATATTCCTTATTAGATAATGACTCGCTTTGCTGAACCTCTTGAACTTAAGTAAAACTAATCCTAATAATATTTATTCCCAAGTTATATTTTTTTAATTGCATTAAAATTATATGCCAATTTTATTTTAATAGACTTTGCCATAAATATTTTCAGACCTAATTGTACTAAAAAAATATGACTGACAGAAAATTCCAGTAATTTGTACAACGAATTATGAACGAACTCCTGATCTTTTTGTCGCCTATATTTTGCGATTGTATTGAGTCATGGTAAAGGTGTGCGATGTTTAAATGATCCGGGCCCGAATCATTTTACATAATCCAATGTATTAAAATATGGTATAACCGACAGGACTGCGACACGTAAAGAGGAACCTGCTGCAGACGTTGGTGAACTGTAAAGAGCCGCAGTGTGAGAAGCTCAAAGAGAAGTACCCGATCAACAAACTCGATACGAGGATCGACTACAATAAGGTACCAGCTTTACACTCCTTATGACATTATTAACCAGCCCCCTTAGAACGTACACTATCGTCACGAAGTGATCGCGTCGTGACGATAGTGCACGTTCTAACCGCCCTGGTGTTTTTTGTGTACAGTAAATTTACTTCCCATAAGTTAGGATACTTTCGTAAGAAAAATAAAATCCACAGCATGCTGTAATTTATAAAAGCTTTTATAAACAGCGTAGAGGGTGAAGTAAAAAAAAAACTGGAATTAACTTGGTTTTACCAATAAATCTATTATTATAATACGTTTAGTTTTTAGTTTTACACATCACATTTGACGTCAGTCTGCCTTAGCTTTATAGTGAAGAACCTGTTTAAAACGTCAATTACTTTTTATTTGCTTATTGAAATAGGTGAATCGAATCGTTGTGTTATACGTAGTGACTAACTTATAGTCATGTATAGAATACGATTATTTTAATAAGAAGATCTGGATTACAAAAAATAATGTTGGAAATTAGTTTGGAAAAGTACATATTAGTTTCTGCCTCTATGTTAAGGTTATGTTGCTGAAAGTTAAAGTGTAATATGTTAAGACTATTTTAAAAATTTCAAGTAAACTAGTAGTTTCACATTATCATACCACAATTTATGAATGAATAATTAAATATTTCGTTAGATTTGTAATGTTAGTTAAGTTTAGTTACTTAATTTAATATTAAAATGTTTGCACAACACGCTTCCTCGTGAAGGAGCTGGACAGGTATTTCCCAACGGTAAGTTCATTTTAAATTAAACATATTTTTTTACCATACGTCCGGTGGACGAAAAACATTACAGATAGGTAGCTAAAAAAACAACGTATCTTATCATACATAGATGCGCTTACAAAATACACATTATGTGTATGTACACATATAATATGTGTCACAGATAATATATTTATCGTTATTAAAAGGATGATTTTTGTGTCACATACAAGGGGGGTTAGAATGTGCACTATTGTCTCGACGCGATCGTGTCGTTTTGCACGATTTGAAATGTCAAACTCAAAAAATTGTTCTAGGTTTTTTTTTGAAATGTCAAACTCAAAAAAACCTAAAACAATTTTTTAACATATCAAATCGTGCAAAATGACACGATCGCGTCAAGACGATAGTACACATTCTAACCACCAAGATTATTCACCTAACTTTATTTTGAGCATCGTGTAGCGATCGAGCCGGCAACCTTAAGTTTATGTATATAACAAATATGTCCGACAGATCCCGGACGTGTCGGAGCTGGTCCGCAACGTGAGCGCGGTGCTGGAGGGCGGCGTGCGCGTGGAGTACGCGGCGGGCGTGCGGGCCTTCGCCGCCGCCGCCGAGCGCGCGCTGCCGCAAGTGCGGGACGCGCTCGCGCAGATAGGTCACTCTTGTTGATGATTATATGTATTATACCATTCACCACTTTCACATTTTCACATGTTATTCGTTTCAAAATCCATAAATTAAAAAAAATAATATTTCGCACCAATTATATAAAAATGTATTTTACAAAAACTGCCAAAATAGCTATTTCGGTCACCGCGTAACGTAAACTAAAATTAATTTTAAAAAAACAAGTTCAAGCATTGGTAAATTATACTTCTATAGTTACTGGTTCAAATCTATCATACACTTATTTATTCTTTCTTAAAAAATGTGTTTACTATTAAAAATTTATTTACATTATTAAATAATGTGTGTATGTATAAAACTATTTTATTGCCTCATATTTTTTCAACAATTTGTTTTGTTTTTTTTAAGGTGTATGAAGTCGCCATCTTGTGGCTCAAGTGTTAGGCTTGATTTGCAAGTCTATCGACTTCCTTATATTCCGGACCGGAACACTCGTTATGGCAGCAGGAATAGATAGGGCAGTGGATCACTACCCGGGAGATAGTTGCTGCACAGCGCTCTACCAGCAGTTATCTTGTTGGTAGTTAACCTATGCTCGCATTTTACGGGCTGCCTGGCAGGAAAGCAAATAAGCAGACCCGAACCAAGACGAGGAAATATTTATTCGAATTGTCATTTGGTTCGTCGAAGCACTAGGGTCATTTCGCAGGTCCTTCCAGGTGGTCGGCATTGCGTGTTCCCACTTGCCAGTGGCCGCTTGGCTCGGCCACCATAAGTTAAAAAAAACCGTAACACGTCGCGTCGTTAATTTTATGTTAGCCATCATTCGAGTCTACGTTTGGTATTCACCTGTACCCGCGTGGCCGATCGATTTGTAACTCTTCATGCCTGACGTTACGTCTGTCGCGTGACAGGCACGCGGTTATCGGAGCAGGCAGACGAGATCTCCGCGGCGGCTACGCGTGCGGGCGAGCAAGTGCGGCGCTACGGCGGCGACGTAGACGCGGCGGCCGAGCTGGCGGCGCGCTACGGGCCCTACCGCCGCTACGCCGCGCTCGCCGCCGCTACGGCGCTGCTCGCGGTAACTACTGCACACTACCGCGTCGTCGGCTCGTTATATTGGTGGTCGGATCGTTTGGTACACGATTGATCCAACAAAAAATATTCGATACTGCGAGCCGATGTTACGTGAACTTCTTATTTTTTAGTAATACGTTTTAACTGTTGTGTACTTTTGCCTCCGTGCGCCACTTTGTGTATGCGGTGAGACGGTGAACGAGTATATGATTGTTTAGTGTTAGGTCTAATATGGAAATATATGGGCTGCCTACTTACCACAATAGATAAGATGATAGACATATCCAGACGAGTCGCTACATTTCATTTTACTATCGGTGGTCCGACTGGTATCGAACGATGACTTGGTATCTAGTTTAACCTATACTCGCTTTTTACTCTGGAGATTCGAGCTAATACAGGGAACCTTTACATATAACCTCTTGTATATTAGCCATTGAAATAACAAAAATAGTATTCATAATGTACTTGAGGTAACTTAATTAAGGAGGACATAAGACGTACGTTTGGCCCCGCAGATAATGGTGCTGATGTCGTGGGGGCTGCTGTGCGGCGTGTGCGGCAAGCGGCCCGACGTGTACGGCGCGCCCGACTGCTGCAACAAGGGCGCCGGCGCCACCTGCCTCATGTGGTATGGGACACACACATATACACATATACATGCACACAATAGCCTAATACACATTGCTTACTCAGTTCACGAGCCTTCAATCGACACATGACAACTTAATAAGTCTATAGCAGGTCTCCGCCACTCGGCCGTACCTACAGCGATAAGTACCTACAAAATTTCGTGGCTCCGTCGCCACTCTAGTACCATAGTTATCGCGTCACTTTACGCCAGATAGTGACAGAGTTATGCGTTAGAAGAGAGCGGGAATAGTTAGGTGAACACCTCGTCGTGTGCGGGGAGCACTTACACGAGCTGAACTGAACTTTGTTGCTTAGTTACAAGAGTCACTATTTCTATGAATTGTTACGATAAGTGCCGGTTCTGTACGTTAGTAATTATTTTTCTGTGTCTATAGTAATAAATAAAGATCATCATCACTTCATCAAGATCTGTAAATGTAAACTTATATGCTTAGTGCACATATGTGTAGTGTAAAAAATGTATGGTGTTTATTTACGAACTTGCTCATGTGATGTGTGTGTGTGCAGCGGCGTGGGCGTGATGCTGGTGGCGGGCGGGGCCGTGGCGCTGGTGCTGCTGGCGCACTTCCTCGCCGGGCTGGTGGGGCAGCGCGCCATCTGTGACCCGCTCGTGTGAGTATACTTGGTGTGTGTTTGTGTGTGCATGCATGTGTACGCGCTTGAGCGTTTACGTGCGGTTTGTTTGCGTAAATAGTCCTTAAAAAACAAATATGTCGTATTGGTTACGTTCATTTTGTGGATACTGATTAATGTGTGATTAATAAAAAGAAAAAAATGAATTATATAAATATTGTGTATTTGGTTGAATTATTTTAATTAAATGGATTTGTTAACAGCGAGCCGCGCGACAATCGTCTATTCTACGATCTGGATCGATTCGTCAACCTGGAGTGGGAGCTTTTCAAGACGGAAAAGGACCCTAACTTCAACCTGACCTCCGTCATAGTGAACTGCCATCAGAACCGCACTGTATACGAGGTGACTAATGTTGTAATTTACTTATCACTAGCAAATGAATATAATTATATTGTGTCTCGATTGTAAGAATCGTGTGTACTTCAGTTATTACTTGCAACTTTCTTTTTTATAAAATATTTTTTACGATAATCGATCTTTTTCAAAAAGATAGGCAAAATTATTCTATAGGCCATAAATATTGTCACCACGAGTGTGTGCAAATATTTTCTTCGTCCTAGCCATATCATTTTTTTATTAGATGATTTCGGGGCCTGCTACATAATCCAGGTAAAATTAAAGCCGCACGTGTAATCAGGTACATTAGAGAGTAATTAAGAGTAGATGGTCATTAATGGGCGTTTTTGCCGCAGAGCCTGCAGCTGCAGCGCGTGTGGAACGTGTCGGGAGTGGAGTTGGAACTAGAGGGCGCGGTGGTGAAGGCAGCGCGGGCGGCGACGCGCGGCGGCGGCGCTGCGGACTGGGACGCGCACGCACCGCTGCTGGCCCCCGACTCTCGCGAGCGTCTCCTGGCGCTCGCACACTCCGGCCTCGCCGACTTCAACTTCGACAGGATACTCGACGCCGTGAGACATACACTGCATTAATATGACGTAACTCATAATAAACTAGATCCGTAACAAATTTGCAGACTTTATGGTATACGTTTAATATTTTATTTTCACTTTATAGATATATCGCGAATAAAATTTTGTATCATATTTTCAGTTGGAGACGAACATGACGTCGTTGGAACTGGACAAACTGGCGGACCAGCTGAACAGCAGCGCCCGAGCTCTGCCGCCCAAGGACGGGTTCGTGAGTGTGGCGCGCAGCATGACGGCGGCCGCCGACCGGCTGCTGTCGCTGCAGCGCGGCACCGTGCAGCACATGTGGGACGCCGTGCGGCAGCTCAACGTGGGTTCCCTAATTCAGTTTATTTCATTTGAATGATTCTATTAATAACTGTGATGAGTTCTAGTTCATTACTTTCGAATTGGAATTGGGAGAAATACTGTTCTTTTAACGTGCTCTTGATCACAGTAACCAGCTTAAAAGGTGTCTGTAGCCTTGCCTATTAATTCCTAAGGTAATAAAATAAGAAAAGTCTCAGATCTCGTGTAATTGTCGTCTTGTAAAGGTTGACAAACATGTAATCTGAGACACGTCTCATTTTGAAAAAAAAAAAACAATTTCGCCGTGGGTTAGTTGTAATATAAAAGTTAATTTCTAGACAACGGCGACGAAGATGCGCGACGCCCTCTACGTGGAGCAGGGCTCGCTCCAGGAGGCCATCGAGTCGCGCATCCGCGACGTCGATGAGGTGGAGAGGTATCTCAATAAAAACGGACCGGCATTTATACAGAACGTAAGTTGTTTGTTCTCTATGTGTTTTTTTTATTCTCTGTTAAAATATACTAATTTCAACTTTATTTGGTAATTTTGTAGTGAGTTATTAAATGTTTTATTTAATGTGTGAATATGAAAATGAATCTTTTAGCGTATCACAGGACGAAATTAAATATCAAAATCAATGTCAGGTACAAGAATGTCAGGTGTCAGAGAGGTAGGTCGTATAATAAAAACGATAAAAAACAGTCTTTCGTATTAGATTGTGTGGGTAATCATATATAGTGGTATCGATGAAAGTGATGTTCATCAAGACTCCGTCGTCGGACCCCACCGACCAATCGCGAAGTGTAAAGAACACAGATGTTTGGATTTTCGGATTCGGATGTTTAATAAATTTATTTCATTTAAGTATCTCTACGTATTATTGTCGTCGACTACCACTTATAATACTAGCACGTAATTTCCTAACTTGGGGTTAGATCAATTTGTGTTATTCCAAGGTATATTATTTATCAGGTGACAGACGAAGTAAGTGAAGCAGTGGTTCTGGCTTTAAAGCAATATCTGTCCCGCACCGTGCACTCCGTGGAGCACTCAGTGGGACGCTGTGGGCCGCTGTCGGCTGCCTTCAACGCCACGCGGGACTCCGTTTGCCGCGCTGTGCTGCTGCCCGCCGTGAGTACACCCCTCCTCCCACACTCCTCCCCCCGGTGGGTCCGCCCGCCAGGCGCTAACGTGGTGTGTCGTGTCGCAGAACGGGTTCTGGATATCCCTGGCGTGGTGCGTGTGCCTGTTCCCAGCGCTGGTGCTGGTGGCACGGCGGCTGGCGCGCCTGTACCGCCACCCCGACCCGTACCCGGGACCGCTCGTCGACGCGTACGTATCCCGCATGGAGCGCCGCACGCACGCACACACACACGCACACACACGCACACGCACGCACTCACACGCCCACGGTACACGGTCCTATGAGCGAGATCGTCTCGTACTCCTGACGACCTCTACACCGTTATACGAGGCAGTTTTGTCCAGCCTTCGACGTCGGTCGGGCTGCGAGAAATTACTGGGGGGTCAGCTTTAAAAACGTATACCTCCACAAAAAATATAACATTACAAAATTCCGCTAATCGGATATTAAAGACTTAAGTATACCGGTGACCTTACTGTAAAGACTGGATGCTTATACGACCACCATAGGTCAGATTTACGTTTAATGGAAATCTTAAAGCAAATCATTATAATGTTATTACATCTGTAGTAACTCTGCCTATTCTCCTCAAAACGCAATATATACACAATACACACTATTCATAAACACACAAAACACTGCTACGTGAAACGTAACGAATGTATAACTTATTACTTCATCAGCATATTTTTACAATCGCAAACTGTAATAAAATACTCTCGAATATAATCCATATTCGTTGTAGAAGCGATAAGCTATGATTCGCTGAATTTCACATGCACTTTTTATTTATGATAGTAATACCGGGATATTAATTGCGGAGGAAGTTTTATTTATAATAAACGTGGCTTCATTTTTGGGACAATTTCTTATTTTATCTATGGTTTTTGAAATTATGTTTGTCATGTATTTTAAGTGGCTATCTGAAGCAAATTATTTTTAATCTTGTCTTTAATAAACATGATAGAAACGATGCCACGATAAAATTTACATATTATAAATTCCTCTGCATTTTAATTCCTTTGCCGGAGTCCGGAACATAACTAAATGTTTCGAACTCCGTCACTTTTTTATATTGTAATATCTCATTCATCTACCATTGTTATTATATGTTTGTTCATGTTTGCAGTCGTTGACATGTGCGTATATTCATTTGCCACAGAAACTGCAAACTGTTAATTTTTTTTTAAATATTACTTTGTTCGATTTAATTTATAGTTGATTTGAATTATTTTCGTATAATTTGAGGTCTGTTCTAACGTTTCCTTGTTTATGTCTTGTCTTGAGTTTTTCGATGTTATGTAATTTGGGTTTGTTGTGCACCCCTCATCCTGTACCGTAGTGAATGGGACAGACCCCTGTCATGGAATGCACCATTTGTACTCGGGAGAGCGGGAATGAAACACTTGTGGAATGCTGACAATCTCGCTCTCTTCGGTCACAAGCATTAGCTTCACTAAAAGCGAGTGTCGACTGCGTATCAAACGCGTCAGTGTGTGGTTGAAGAGCTGGTTACAACGTAACACGTGCGCCACTCATCTCATACTTCCCTAAACTATTTTGTTTTGTAGAAGAGACTAGATTTCCCATTAGCGTTTACATGTTGAGTTTTTCCTTTGTTTTCACTCACCGCCATTTGATATGTACGTCGGTGTAGAACCTAGCTATTTTCTTGAAATGGAATTCTATTAAGCTTAAGGAGTTATGATAAATTTAGTGTAAAAAATCATTATTATTGATGACATCAGCGAAATGGTAATGAGAATTAACGTAGGAATAATTATATATCAAATGAATCCTAAACAGTTCAATGTAATGTATATTTAACTTTTCTTACCTGTGGTTAGTTAAAAATGAGTGTATGTTGTAGAATTGTGCGAAATATCAAGGCCTATTAAACAATGAGGAATAGTAAAAGGTTCTAAAAGGATTTTAAATTCACTATGTCGACGAAATTGGCTTAAGGAAACTAGGAATCATTGGCAAAAGAGAACCAGAGAAGTGCTTCTGTTATACAAGCCTGAAAATATGGTTAACAGTTGTTGCTGGACTAAGCACAATCTACAATTTTTTTCGAGTTCTATTCAATTATTTTAAGTTTACATATTAACACTATTCAGATTATTTTATTGCTCACGGGCTAAACAAAAAATGGACTAATTTTCTTTGTGCGCACGTTAGCTCTGCTTATAGGTTTTGTATGATTCCAATTGGGTTTACCAGCAAAAGCAGTAGGGTCAGAAATGATGTAGGGTGTACGTATGTGGGGTGTAGGGTCTAGGGTTGTAGAGCGTAGGTGTGTAGTGTAGGCGGGGCACTGCAGACTCGTTTGTTCCGCAGTGAGTATGAGCCGGTGTGCGCGGGGCGGGGGCGGGGGCGCGGCTGGTGGGGCGGACGGTGACCCGCGCCGCTCGCAGGCCCGGACCACGGTTAGCTACCATCACCATCACCATCACCATCACCATCATTGTCTCCTTATTACATCTGCTACCGTCCCAAATTCCTGTCCTTTTCTCTATAAAGGGGCTATCTATAAATTACATCACAGAGATTTTATGATTTATTTCTCCACCTAAGTCTGTTTAGATTAGCATATCTTAATTCCTATCTCACATTTTGTCAGGTTTAGTGAGCCCCTCGTGAATTCCTTTAAATTTTTAAAATATTTTGATCACTAACTTTGTATCAGACTTCTATACTCTACAAGAGTCTACTCCAGCAGCAGCATACCATAAAATAAGTATCCAACCCGCTCCTGTCCGAGTGCGTCCTAGCTCCATAGTTGTTTGTTTCGCACTAGTTATATAGTTGTTCGCGCCGTACAATCATATGTTTGTGAATAAGGGTGTGGTTTATGACTCGTTTTAATATTAATAATTAATATTGACAGCAATTATAAGTTATTTCAAAATTTTTGTATCTCTTTGAAATTTAATTTTTATTAGTCGATATTAATGTTAAATCTATTTATGTTTTCACGTAAAGTTTTGTTCTTTGTAAACCCGCCCGTAGTGTCACAATAACATTTGTGTTACGTCGGTACGGCGCAGCACTCACGGAGTTTGCATTGTAACGTGTGCTCTTCGAACCCATAGCAGCTTGCACGAACCCTGCATTACACCTGTGTGGGCTCATTGGAATGCATATTATGTCTGAACACAATCTTTGATCAATGCAATTCTATTGACTTTATGAAACTAGTATGATAAAAATATCTTTGCAAAAAACTTAGTTTAATTAAGTAATAAAAAATCACACAATATACGTGAGTTTTATATATTTTGTTATGCATTATAATGAAATATTAACAGCATTACAAATAAAATAGAAACCAATCACAAAGATTTAAACTAACTATCATTAAACTAATTTTAATGGCTTTATGAAGCGCTACATTAATATGAATTGAAACTTTGATTAAACTACAATCTCCGCTTCCAATGAGCCATGCACTATATTGCCGTCGTATCGTGTGCCAAGTAGAAGACGGCTTTATATATACTTCCTAAGCTAAACTTACCAACCTTCGAGCTCTAAAACTTGAAACCAAGCAAGCTGAAAAACTATATTCTCAAAAATGCAATCATTCTTATAAGACCGAATGCCCGTTTTCACTGAAGATTCATAAACTTTAAGGGAGCCCTCTTAAAATGTTCGCAATTTAGACTTCACTAACAGTTACGAGACACCTGAAGCCCTTTAAGCCAAAGGGGTCCTTTAAACATTTTTAGGAACCGCAGTGTTCGTACACTCTACAATTTATTGTATGCGCCTTGTATTTACTAGTTTTTTTCATGCATACTAACTAAATATTTTTTCATGTTTTTTCCTAATTTTAAAATAGCTGTCGAGGCTTGTTTACATGTTTTGATGTCTCGTTGGCAGAGATTTTGAGTGTTGTTACACTAAACAAAACTGTATGTGGTGCCAGCAAATATGAAATTTCTGAATGACGATGCTACTAATGTGTTTCTTTATCTAAGTTCATAATCACGAAAGCAATCAGCCATGCTGTGTAGTAAGTCGTGAAGTGATTGTGTGTGTGCGTGTAGTATATTTATTTTGTTCCAAACCAATGCGATTGCATAAAATTTAAATTTTCCAATAGGCACAGTGTGATTATTGAAATCCTTAAATACAGTGTAAACTCTATATTGTGAAGCCCAATTGACTAAAATTTATTACATTTGTATTTTATCGTGATAAAAAATTAAGTTCGTGTTTACAAATTGGTGCAGAAAATATTATGTTCGTAGTTGAATTTTAGGAAGGATTTTTTTTCCAATTGTTAAAATATTTTGAGGATATTTTATACAGGCTATGGGCCTGTAGTAAAAGTACTTTGTTTGAAAGAACAGCCATTTTTAGTATAATTATAATAGACACTGTGACAAATTAAAAATAATGTTATCTTTTAAAATGGAGTTATGTGGAGTTTACACTGTTTTGGTAATATAATTTTGACTGTCTCAATTAATTATATAATCACACAAAAATATTGTTTTTGCACGAAAAAGTAGCATTATATATACAAATATGGACACAAACGAAAAATATGTAATTACTGATAACGTATGAAAATAGCGCTTATGAGCCAATTTGTAACAAACAGCAAACTAAACTAAACATGTGGCTTGTGAAATGTTAACTTATCTTACTAAATCGGGTATGCTATTCAGTAGCGCAATGTATGTTTATGATATGTATGTTTTGGTACTTTTGAGTAATGCAATCAAGGAAGTTGCATCTGACTACCAAAAACACATATTTTAAACATGCATTAAGCGATAATTTAAGCCCAGTTACCTACACAATACAGGCGTCTAAGACAGGGAAAACGAGATTCAGATTTCTATATATCTCTCTACTTATTGCGCATGTGTGTTAGCCAATTTCCCAATTAATATAGGATCTGGTATTTTCATACAAAGAGGGGTTTTTAAAGTAGAACCCAAAGTAATTTACCTTGTAATTGTAAACATGTTTTTTTATTTATCATACAAAACATTAGTTATTTTTTAAAACAAATCATTAAGTAACTTCAATAACGTTAAGCTACGCCGTAGCCAGTACGCCCGGTAGCTATATAATGTTTTATACAAGTTGAAAGTCTCAGTACATAATAAACCAGGCACCATAATAGTACTCAAGAATCTTGCTTTATCATAGTGCATTAATAATCATTATACTATTTCCACCAACAAAGGTATACTGTTGGGCACCTACAGCCCCAACATATTGGTCCTTCAAGCCGGATTTTACAAAACATTTTTTTGGAAACCATTGTCATGTTTCTAAATTTGACAAGCCACATGTTGTATGTACTGCGTTTAGTATGCAGTTTGTTGTGAAACTCCAATTTTTTTAGATCATTAAATTGAGCACTTAGTTTTAGCAGTGAGTTGATATAGTTTGTTAGTTTTATTTTATCATTCAACAACCGGTCCTTTGTCACGCATTTTCACACAGCTACATCAATGACTTTGGCAATGATATATGAGTAAGTCTTATTATTATTAGTCTTAGAAGTTGTGTTTATAAAATTGAGTTTTTCTATTGTTTTTAACATTGCAGTATAAGTTGTATAGATGAAGAGTTCACATGTTTTGTTACAATGTGTAATGTGGTTGTGTGGTCAAAACGCGTTCCTTGTGCGCCCCGACGTCTTATGAACTCGCTGTCAAACACGAAGTAGGAAATTGTCTCTTTTGTATATTCTACTTTGTTATCAATATCTAAAAGTTCTACTAAGAAGTCTGACATATCTTCTTATATACGTATTTTTCATCTAAGATAACATAAAATTATATTCTTCATTGTTAAAGTGCACAGTATAAACGGGCAAAACGGTATTTATAAACTATCACCCACCGACTTATTCAAAGTTATGTATATTAATTTTCCAAACATAATTAATAACTATGTCTATTTATTTGAAAATTCTTAATAAAATTTAATTATTTGTACTATAAATAATGAGTGAACATACTGAAGTAACGTTACATAAATTAGGATTTTGTCAGTGCTGGTCGAATCCATTTGAAGTTAGGACTGGCCATTATACTCATTCAAGAGGCTTCATGTTAAAAAAAACATACTCTCATTCAATAATACGTATCTCGCAATGACGTTTAAAGAAGGTATGTCAAACTATGATAGGATTATCTGTACCGGAGTAGTACAGTTTGAA
>DVZL01004451.1:0-12893 GCA_018236625.1 Lasaia peninsularis | reverse complement strand
GTCTATAGGCGACGTGTATTTCTTACCATCAGGAAATCCGTCTGCTTGTTTGCCTTCCAATATCATAAAAAAAACGTCTGCTTTCCTAACACCAATGAAATAAAAATATTTATTAAGGAGTCCTTGTCCAGAGTTGAGAACAGAAAATTAGTTTTACCGAATAACCTAACAATCAGAAGTTCATGATAAACAGAATTTACAGAATTTAAGCATTGTTATTCAATGTTGCCAATCAATGTTACAAGACAAACTTTTTAACTGCGAAATAGAGTTTTAACCAAGTCGAGTATAATTTCTGCCACTAGAATAATTCTTAACGGAGAATACAAGTACCGATGTAGAGGAAGATTTAAATCTTTCAGCAGGTTGAAAGATAGGAAATATATCTAATATTTTTAAACGACCAATTTTTGTCATAAAAATTTTTCGGAGACGGCTCCATTGATTTCACTGAAGTTTGCTACCTAGCTATAAATTTGTCTAGATAGGTATAGGTCTTATGATATTGTGAATCGCGGCATCTATAAAACTCTGTCGGTAGTAGGTACTTGGGGTAAAATTGATTTCGTATCCTTATCGTCAGGTGGCAATATTCGTAAAAAAAACTACCGACTGAAGCTCGGTCACCCAGGTACAAAAGATCTTAAAGACATACAAACATACACGTAAAATACGGGGCAAGCCCTGGCACTCGATGCAAAATTTTATATACTAATATTAAAAAGGGTGTGTGAATCAACTTACTTGTTTAGATACTTGACATTTCAACCATGTTACATTGGTCGTGGTCACGTGTGTAAAAAGAATTAGCAAAATCTTACCAGATAAGGTTAACTTGAAGGTTGCAATAAGAAGACAAACCAAAACGACGAGAGTGATCTTAGACATGTTTAATGCTAGAATGACGATGGTATCGTACTGGCCATTCCAATAAATAGGAAAACTCTCCTATTGTAATCGTAATCAAGAAATTCTTAATGCTCGACGGCCCTAAGAGATATGCATTCGTGCATATCAATATGGGTTAACTGTTTGTTTTAATAGGTAATTATAGGAGACACATCAGACAGAATTATAAGAGAATCGGTCTTTAAGGTGTTAAGGTCTACTTACGTAGGTTTCGTCAGAAGATTTTTTCTGAGTAGCCATTACATTGCCCGTGATTGGAATATGTCCGTAGTGGCGATAGGCTTGCCACCTATCACATAATGAGTCCTACTACCTTGGCTAATCGTGGGTGTTTTAGTATATCTATTTGACGTACGAGTCATAGATAGGTAGACTAGCACACCTCTGCTTACTCCTTTGAGGATAATAGGCGTGAAGGTAATTTTTTCAACTATGTTTTTTCTTGTCGGAGTCCGTATTAGTAACTTCTAGCTCAGTTTATGGCAAAAGTAGTTATTTTAATCCTTTCGTAACTTCAGGCCCTTTCAAGTAAGTTTTGGCATAAATCGCGGCCTAGGCACACACATACAAACATTAGAAAACGTTCAAAATGAATTTTTCTACCTGTGTTTAGTTGTATAAAAGTTTTTTTTTGATTTAATTATTTTATATATTTCCAAAATAAAAGTAAGTATGCTTAAGTAGCTCCTTATTAGGTACATCAGCTTATTACATCATCTATCAGTGATAGTCCCGCCAGAATCGATCTAGCCGCTTCAGAGACTAACCAGCACAAACGGACACAACGATATTTTTTATTTATTAAGAAATACAATAGATAAAAATATTGATCAATTATAAAAAAACAAAGACTGGATTAATTTTATAATCCAATGATTTGTTATTGTCTTTTCTTTATTTTAAGCAAAATATATATTTTAGGTTTAAGTCGAACTGTCACACAGAACACAATAAAACAATAAAGAAATAAATATATCTATAATTAAAATAATTAACTACCTAAAGATGATTTTAGATTAAAGGAACAATAATACTAACAATAATCGGTACTAAACTAATTACTGTTTTGAAGCCAGAATTACACAACCCTCCTTCGCAGACCTTACAGCTCTTTAAAGTGCTGGAATTCCCGCCAACTAGTTGTGAACAACGTGTTTCTGAATCTCCAGCAGAGGAACATCCTCTTTTCACTTTCATCTTACCATTTTCTGTAAGAAATGCATAGAAATTAACTATTAATATTTTAAGAATACCGCGGATATGCCACTAGACTGTGTATTAAGATGAATTTCTAAAGGCGCTTCGGTGTCGAAGCAAAAATTATGCGGAATATTATTTGTTACACTGATGAGTGCTGCGACTTGGCTAATGATATCCGAATAATGTGGACTGATATCCGAAGTTTTAAACTCCAAATTAGTCCAGGAGAAAAACTGGGGAATATCTGGAATATCTACAATTTAGAGGGAGTGGGGGAATTGCAGCCATGTATGATAAAGTTCCCCCCATGTTGTTTCGCGTCCTCTGTGTAAAATATACCATTTGCCTCCTTATTGAGCAGCTCATAAGAGGCGAGCATGGGTTAACTGGGTCATTCTCAAGATACATACACCACACCACCATACCCGGCCATAATGATATTGCCTTGTTTCAGCTCGAAGGGTAAGGTAGTCGATAGTCATGCACATCAGGCCTAACACCCCGGCTACAGAACAGTGACGCACCTACAACATCTATGGTGTTTATAGGCCGCGGTTGTCTCTTACCATCATGAGAGCCGTATGCTTCTTCACTCTCTTATCCCATTAAAAAACAATTTTAAAAAATACAGTTTCGGTTACCATCACCATTTAAAGACACTAATCAGTTATCAGAGTTACCCGTCTTTCAATAATTGCTAAGGAACATAAAAAATACAGCCTTACACAGCTGTCTAATAATTTCATATGTCTTGAAGTCCACAGGAGCTCTCCTTGTCGAGCTATAAGAAGCAACGAAAGACTAAAAACTTGCACAACACAATCATGTTTCTCTAACAAGTTTTTTCATCTTATTTTATACTAGCTGTACGACTTCGTCCGCGTTTTTATTTAATTATTTTATTTTATAGATTTCTAAAATAAATTTCTAAAATAAAAGTAGCTTAAACCGTTCCTGAAAGTCTCGTCAAAATCGGTCCAGCTGTTTCAGAGATTAACGGTTATAAACAGATCGCCAGACAAAAATACTAAAAAATACTGTTTTGGTATTGATACAGATGCATTTAATATTACATACAGACATTCAAATTTTATTCATTTCTATCTAGATTTTCTATTAATTAGATATTATATAAGTATGTAGATTAACTAGCTTTTGCCCGCGGCTTCGCTCTCGTTAAATTCGGGGTAAAAGAGTACCCCTTTCATATTAGCGCCATCTATCGGAATTCATGAGTGATACTTATTTATAATTTAAATGTTGATTCATTACTTTCACAAAAGCTGATTGATTTATGGTAAGATTTAATGTTTTTTATATTGTTTTATTTAGTTTGTTATTATTAAATTATTTTTAAATAAATATGTATGAATATATCTTACCTTGATATGAAGTGGTCACACATCGGAAACCCTGGATGGCGTTGCTTTTAACTTGCCTTACTAATCTTAACAAGGAGCCTCGGGATGCTGTGCTATATTGACTGTTTGCGTCACCAACCATCTGTAGAAGGTTAAGAAACTAATTTTAGTAGAAACTAAAATAGAAAGAATCATGAGGCTTAGGTTCGATTTCCGAAGGTGGTAGCAATTTATTTGTAAGATATACGTAAATGTCAGGTCTGATTTTTTGTTAAATTTATTTTGATGTCTATATTATTACACCCTTAACACAAGCATATAATTTGCATACTTTGTTTAGATCAATTTGTGTAATTTGTTCCGGGATATTTAATTATCCCTAACCAGATAAGTGGCTTCAAAGTACTATAATGTGAGTGGTCTTGTTAACCTATGCTCGTCTTTTACCAGCGCCCAGTCAGTATGATAGTTATATGATCTACACTACATAATGTATCTGGATCTAGGCGTAAAACTATTTGCAGTATTGGCTGCCTCAACAGTATAAGTTGTATGCATAATAAATAATAATAAAAAATAGTGAAGCTAGGAATATTGTACCTGAACCGAATATAACCTCTGATCTGTTGAAGTACTTGTATCATTAACGTCTGCTTTCAGTTCCATTGTATCTGTGGTATTGGTGTTTTGCATCGTTGTATTATTACTTATATTATCATTTCCTAACTCTGTTGTTGTATCTAATAAAGATTCTGTGGTAGTATCTTCAGACTTAGTAGTGGTCATATCATTTCGATCTGTAGAATTCATATTATCTTCCATTACATTGCCAGTGTCATTTCTCACCTCATCCATAATAATTGTTGTATTTGGATCTATTTCTGTAGGTGATTCAAGATTGATGTCAGTGGTACTACTGGTTTCGGTAGTGGTTAAATCTATCTCATCAGTAGTAGTATTTACCGTGGATTCAATATTTGAAGTATTGATATTTGATAAACCGTTGCTGTTTTCGTTTGCAAAATCAGTTATTGGATTATCTGCCTTTATGTTATCTATAAGGGAAATATTTGCATCATTTGCATTACTTTGCAGAGATACATTTTGTCCTACATTTTTTTCTCTCTCATTTTCGACGATTTTTTCTGGCTCATTTTTACTACTATTGTTCTCTTCCAAAATGATTGTGTCACTTCCATTTATAATATCTACTCCTAAGTTATTCGTACTATTGTTCATTTCCTCTGAAACATTTCCATTTATATTTTCTCCTTCCAACTTATTTTCAGCTAAACTGTTTTTCTGAGGACCAGTGCTATTAGAGATGTTATTTTTTGTATTACTTTCAATTTTATTAACATTACTTTCTTTAATATCATTTCCTAACATGTCTGCTTGAATATTACTATTATCCGATTCACCTGTGCCACTATTATTTCCTACTGAACTATTTTCATTGATGTTTACTACACCATTTATGTTTAAGCCACTTTCACTCAAAACTTCTTCATTACCATCAGCAATTATTCCACCCATATCCTGACCATTTATATTCTCATTTGAAATACTTGTGTCTGTTTTGTTTTCTTTAATATTACTATCCCCACTAACGGCAACCATTACATCAATTTCGTTACTGGCATTATGAGATATGCTAGTATCAATTACATTACCAATACTTTCATTGTGCATTAAACTTAGTACTCCATTTCCAACAGAATTGCTGTTTGTTTCATTTATAAGGCTATTTTCTGAGTTATGATTTATTACAGTACTATTTTCATTTGTGTTTTCCCCGTTTGTCTCATTTACGTTATTACTATTAACTTGTGTTTCGTTGCTACTCGAATTAACGTTATCTGAATCACTTCCACCAGAACCAACGGATATAGTTGAATTACTAATTGTACTAGCTGCTAAACTATCATCACCTAAATTGCTCATTTGAGAGATATTTTCATTAACATTATTGCTACTAAAGCCAGTATCTCCTGTATTGTCTTCTATCAGTCCATTATTTGGTTGATTACTTTCAGTATTGCTATTGCTTCCGATGTATTCATTTCCATTTGTAACATTATCAGAATTATTTATGTTTAGAATACCTTCGTTTAGTGAATTTTCCACAGTATTGTTGGATTGTGAGCTATTTGCTAGTGTATTGCCAGCTGACAAGTTATTTTCATTTAAGTTTTCTAGTTCTGACTGACTATTACCATTGTTATTATTTTCACTTGTACTACCTTGAGTGTCATTGTTGAAAGACAGATCACTTTCCAAATTAATATTACTCAAATTGCCAACTACCGTATTATTTTCACTTAAGTTGCTTTCAGCTATGATATTTGCATCTAAATTAGAGTCTATCGAGCTATTACTTTTCGTGTTTTCTCCCAGTGGCACATTGTCTGCTATATTACTTTCAACATTATCTTTTTCTTCTAAATTAATCTCAGTATTGGCGTTTTCTGAGCTATTTTCTGTAAAACTATCTTCTTTAGATCCATTTCCATTTATAGGCGACTCAGAACTATTAACAGGCAATTTGCTTTTTTCTGTTGTAAAATCGTTTTCTGAAATATTGACATCGACGCCGGTATCTGTTGGGCCACTTGTATCAATTTTATTACCTTCTGGTTCCGTTTTGCTTCCTTCAGTGCTGTTATTGAAAATACCATCCGTTGTACTTGCGTCTAATCCGCTGTTACTTGTACTACTATAAGCTAAATCATTTTCTTCAGTAACGCTTTCTGTAGAGCCACTTCCACTTAAGCCATTTATTTCTGAGCCTTCATTACTAACTGTACATATTTGAGAATATTGTTCATATCCGGTTGCGCAATCGTCACAAACATAGCATTTTAAATCTTCCGCTGAAAATTGAAAAAAAATAAATGTAGCAAGAAATTTTAATATTATACAGTTGCGTAAAACACTAAAAATTAACGTTAGATAACTTTACGAAAACAAAATCAACATATTTTTTTACATTAAATATTTTTATTTACAAGCTTTTTTCATATTATAGGAAATAAAAAACAAGCACATGACCAAAACTGATTGATTGATGCTCTCCTAAGGATGTTAAAATCTTTTTGAAAATTCCTTGCACCTACCCTCCAAACAGGAGTATTTTACTGGCAGGCTTTTACAAATTTCAAATTGATTTAGAAATACGAGTGACCACTGATATAAACATTGGTACATAAACTATGTTATTTTATATATTATGTTTTATATTAACTATGTTATGTTATATATTAACTATGTTATTGACCGATTTCGCAAAGCATTAAATAGACATCTTGTTACGTTATATTATTATTACCTCTGTAGGTATAGTGTATGTGTTATAAAATCAAAAAATCAATAATATATATCTCGAAGTAATTGAAGGCAAAAAATCTATAAAAGCTAGCATTGAAATAATAATATGTAACTCGAAATAAAAGTTTAAAAAGGTTTAAATTGTAAAAAGATGTTAAAACTTACATTGACCATAGATGTAATTTAACAATATAAGGAAAAAACCCAAAATATATAGGACTCGTCTTATGAACATTCTAGTACCTACGTTTCGTTCTGACCTGATATGAAATAATTGTCAAGGGTGAGGTGATTTAAATACATAATAATTTAATATGTTATCTTCTCTGGCACGGGGAATACTTCGAAGTGAATCACGATATAGGATTACAATCTATCTGATTATACCTACTTTATTAATCCTGGTTATTGTTAGCTATTATTAACTAGAAATTCCCCGGATATTTTATTGGGACACTGTTAGAGTGAACATAATAATATAGAACGTAGGTTATTTTTATAACAAGTCATAATAAGATGAAAAACTAAATTTTTCTTTTTTTAAAATATTAATGTGTTTGGTACATCAAAAGGTAACTTTTCACTTAATTTTGTAAAAAAATATACTATTAAAGATTTAATTTAAAAAACCAAAAACTTGGCTATTTGCATTTTTCACATAAATTTTGAGGTTATGTGAAAAAATAGTGAATACAAAAGTTGTAGATCTTTTAATTGCTAACAACTTTGGCATTAAACTTTTTTCCATAGGACTTATGGTTTTGTTGGAAATAGAGATAAACCAAATTGTATCCTTAAAAAAACCTCCCCACTCCTACTTCCCGAACTCGAACCGATGGTTAATTATTTTTCCTTTCATTTAATCATTATATTCTCTTCATATACCAATTGGATTTAATCTATTATAATTTTTTCCTTTTTTTTGCTTTAATTAAGGTATCGGCACTAGACTATTAGGCGTGTACGCGGTCACAGAAGTCGCGGGCACGGCTAGTCTTGCAATAAATCTTTGTTCTTTTCTGCATTATCTTATCAAAGCAGTATTATAACCTAGATTAAGAGGAACGTGGGGCTGCACCTCTCGATACTGAGTGGCCGCTGAGTCATTCAGAAAGAATTCTTATTACAAAATAATGAAACTTATTAATTAATTCGATAATTAACTTAAGAATTAATTAAAAAGTAATTTAACGGGGTCATTAATTTTTAATCTATTATTCATTGTTTGTAACAACGCATCCTGCGTTGTTTTCTATTTTAAAATTGAAAGGCAAACAAGTAGACGGATTTTTTTGGTAGGCAGAAAACACGTCGCTTATAGACCCTAGACTTTAGGGCTACCTAAGTATCTGGCTATTGAAACTTGAACACGACTTTGGTGAACAAGTTAAATCTTAATCTGTTTTATTACAATTTTTCAAGTAGATATATGTATATAACTAAACTTCATTTTAATTTACCCCCACACTACCCTTAAACTAAAAACCACAATGGCAAGCACTGACGTTATGATGGCAAGAAAAAATATGAGTTTACTTTCAGTAAAATTTATAACTGTTACATAAAAATAGGCGAATATATTATATATTAGTTGACCCGGCGAACTTCGTAACGCCTGACATTGATTAGCCAATAAGTTTGTATGGGAAAAACTAAAGTGTTTTTTTCCTATGATCCTTAAAATTATCCCAGTGTTTTTTTCCTTCCACAAGATCCTTCCTCGGACTTCATCAAATGCAGCCAAAATAAATCAACCAAATCGGTTTAGCCTTCCTTGAGTTTTGCGCTCAGCAACACGTCACTAGCCGTTCATTTTTATTTAACTAGGTATATAGATCTACGAATTATGGTGAAATAAATACTTATAAACTATATGGTTAGCTACGAGCCTAAGGTTCTATAACCATTAAAATTAAAACTTCCTCACCCCTACATAGCGTTTACAAAAAAAAAAACATCGTCACACTCAAATCTCCGAAGGGGTAGACAGAGGTACATATGCAGCTAAGATTAACCAACGATATTAGGTCTCATGATGTGACACATGGCAAATCCGTCGCCATATTGGACACAAATTCGATTCCAGGTAACGTTATGTTTATCAGATAAACTAAAATAGCTCATATAATAGGTAGTCCTACTCGGGAATCGAACCTGGTACCTTGTGCGTCAAAGTCGGATACCGACCACGCTTGACCACATAAGATATATATTTACTTGTATTTGGCGCTAATTCCCCCTCAAAATGAGGCTATCATATCTAAAGCTGGCTGATTTCTCACCATTGTTTTGTGATAAGAAGAAAACACAAAAAAGTTAACATAATAGACCGTGTAGGAAACTTACCATCACCGTAATTGTCGTGTTCCTTTTTATTTTTAACTATACAAAATTGATAAGTACTAAAATAAGAAAAATACACGAATTGACTTAAATAATATTATGTATGCTTGTATTATGGGTGTTAATAATAAATAGGTACTTATACAAATAAATATCCCTGGACAAATTACACAAATTTATCTAAACTCAAAGTAAGCAAATTATATACTTCTATTAAGGATTATAGACAAATATATTAATACATAGAAATACTTAAATAAATACAAAAAAAATATTAAAACATCTAGATTAAAAAACAAAGACATTTTCACACTTGAGACTTGTGGATTAGTCGGTAGTGTTAGGCATGTATACAAATGTAAATTAGACAAATACCATCCGTCGGAAATCGAATTTGAACTAGCGTCAAACATGTCGTTAGACGAGGCAGTTAAATGACAAGGAAAATACTAAAAATGCAATTTAAAACTTACCTGAAGTAACTGCTAATAGCAGTATACTATGATATAAATAAACTAATTTGTTCATCCCAATGTTGCTACACACCTCGATACCACTTATGAGTCGAGTTATGATTAAGTTGTATATATAATTATAATATGTATATATACAGAGCGTTCCAATTTTAGATAACTTATATCGTCCAATTTTCAATCATGACTAAGTAATTGTTAGAACTGAGGAATATTTGTTCATGGTTCATAGTTCAGCCTTAAAGGCTGATTAAGTAATTGACAAAAACCATTATTTTGTGTGACCTTCGTGTGACTGCAATTATATCTGGAATGTTCTGTCATCTGGAAAAACAATAAGCCCTTCATTTTGTTAGACTTAAGAAAGGGGCTATTCCTTAAGTAGATATATTTTTTTAGGAGAATTATTTCAATAACAGAGATAACTTTCAAAGGGCAGAAGTTTTTCCGACTTCTAACACTTATCGCGTTAAAACATACCCTCTATACAATGTAGTTGGTTAAAAAGTTGCCTTTGTTATTTCTCAAGGTAAACTCTATCACTGTATCAAATTTCATCAAAATCTGTTCAGTGATTTAGGTGTGAAAGCATAACAAACAGAGTTACACACTTTCGATTTATTATAATATTTTGGGGATAGTTTATTGTAATGACATACAACTGACCTGGTGGTAATTCCCAAATTGTTACTTCCTGGGAATACTGCTTTATAAAGAGCCTCAGCTGTGGCCTAGTGGTTCGCGCTTTGGACTTCGTTCCGGTAGTTCAGGTTCAAGAGAAGGTCTCTGATGTAAAGCATAATATATCTGTTTTTTATGGGATAATACCGCTGTATTATTCGCTAACAAGCACACGGCTCTCTATATGGCCTATAGAGACCATAGATGTTGTAAGAGTGTTGCTGTGCTATAAATCGGAATCTTAGATATAATATTCACGTCTAACGGCTACCCTACCCTTCAAAACCGGAACACGACAATATCAAAATTGCGGCAGGAATAGGTAGGGCGGTGGATCCCTACTCGGGCGAGTTGATGCATAGCACTCTACCATCAGCGGTAGTGACCCAGTCAGCCTATACTTAAGAGCTGCCTGGTAGTGAGGCAGATGGTCTATTCTACATACAATACATACCAACAAGGAGAAAAAAGTACTGTCAATTGATTTCTTATATTAATTTATTCATTCTAGGTACAAACTTTACATTCTAGGTAAAGTTACTTACGTGGAGTCCTTAATAAAATAATAATATAATAATTACGGAGTAATTTTTATACTTCTTGTAGGCACATTGTGGAGTTTCACTGTTTACTTGCTTTTAATAAAAAAAAGTGTTGCCATCGCATTTTATATTCCTCGAAAACGGAGACAAACAAAATCTTAAAAAAATATAAATTTGAGATGATTAAATAAATGAAATTTATATTAACATAAATAAATAAATAAAAATATAATTTTACTTTTTTAATTACCGTAGTTAAGGTTTTAGTATGAGAACAATAAATGTAAGCACTAACACCGAAAAAGTTGGCACAGGACTACGAAAAATATTCTAATTTTAATTTTAAAAGGTTTCTCACAGAGAATAATTACAGTAATTTACCTAGATTTTTTTTAATTTCTTGATAATTTTAAGATGTTCAGAAAAATACTGATACCATCATGTAAAATATTATAATTATCTATACACAATGTGTTGTTTTGCATTTGTTGAATAATTAAATTTTAAAGAACACGTAATTGACACAAATACATCTGAATAAGCTTTTGTATATCTATACTACAAAATCAAGATGGAGTGTCCGTTTGGAATAAAATAATCGCTGCTTACTAAAATTATGGGTATATATTCAGGATACATAATATAGCAACATTAATTTTTACAATTTTCTTTGGCTTCTATTTTTGCTGGACCGATTTTCATGGCACTTTAACTGGTAGATAGCTAATGAATAAGATCTAAAAAAAATCCTGAAAATTTCGTTATGTTATCTTTAACGGTTGATTTATAATCTAATTTTATATAAAAGTACCTACGTTTGTATTAAAAATAATATTGTAAAAGTTAAAATTTTTCATAAATTGTTTAGGAGACCAATTTTTCATGGTAACTACTTTGGACTTGATTTTTATAGTTAAGTTGAAAATGGTGGATCCACAATTACGCTGCTATTTAATTTTAGAACTAGCTGTACCCGCGACTTCATCCGCGGTTATTTTTATGGGATAAGACAGCGAACAGGCACACGGGTCTCCTGATGTTAAGAGACAACCGTGGCTTATAGACACTATAGATGCTGGTGCGCCGCTGCCCTGTGATCTGTGGTAGACATGTAGTACATAATGTCTAACTTTATGTGAATGTCTACCGGCTACCCTATCCTTCGGACCGGAACACGACAGTGTCATTATGGTGGCAGGAATAGGTAAGGCGGTGGATCCCTACTCGGGCTAGTTGCTGCACAGCACTCTACCATAGTAGACGTTACGGAGTCTTGTTGGTAGTGACCCAGCTAACCTATACTCGCCTCTTACGAGCTGCCTGGTAGGAAGGCGGTAGGTCAATTCTACAAAGAGAGCCCTGACCTACACGGGGAAAATTTAATGACTTTATTTTATACATTTCTAAAATAAAAGTAACCTAAACCGTTCCTTATTACATTAGTTGTCTGCTGGTGAAAGTCCCGTCAAAATCGGTCCAGCCATACAAACAGACAGATAGACAAAAATTCTAAAAAATGTTGTTTTGGTATATGTACCTTGTAAATATACAAATGCACTTAGTAAAAAGCGATTATTTTAATATTACATACAAACACTCCAATTTTTTTATTTGTATAGATAACTTATATATTTTATCTGTTACTTTTGTGGGGTCCGGTTAAACAAGGAATTACATTCCAGTAGACCAAGTTCGAACCCCGCCATGTACCAATGAGTTTTTCTAACTTTTCTGAGTGCTCTTACGGTGAAGGAAAACATCGTGAGGAAACCCGAATTAATTAAATGCGACTTAATCTAGGTTTGGATTTAGTTTCCCTTCTCAATTTCAGAAGTCAGATGGCAAGCGCTCTGTGTAAGAACTGGTGTCCTAGTCAAATCCTCTAGATTATCCTCTGACTCCGATATCATCTTATTTAGAAACAGGATAAGGCTAGAATAAAAATAATAAATTTTACTGGACAAATTACACAAATTGATATAACCCCAAAGTAAGCAAATTATATGCTTGTGTTATGGGTGTTAGTCAACGATACTAATACATAGAAATACTTAAAT